>JAPYZL010087203.1:0-10791 GCA_030522825.1 Platygaster orseoliae
TTTCGTTGTACTATTTGTTTTTACACTTTTGCTTTTTAAAATCGCACGCAAAGTTTCACTTCTGCCGTGTGTTCTTTAACACACAACAGTTTTTTTTTTTGTAGTATTTGTTTTTACACTTTTCATTTTTAAAATCGCACCCAAAGTTTCACTTCTGCCGTGTGTTCACTAACACACAACAATTTTTTTCTAAACTTTTTGGCATTTTTTGTAATTCTTTAATGTTTTAGCAATAAACGAGCATTATGAATGTCTATTTAGTTTTCAAAATTCGATACTCTTGGAATCAAATTAGAAAAATATTTTATAGTTTTGTGGATTACTTATACAATAAAATTATAATTTCACGGATTTGAAGTATTTCAAATAATTCAAGAAATTTTCATATTGCATGTAATTTATGAACTGTCATTGATTAAATGGTATTTTCAACAATTTTCAAAGTTTTTATGGATCACTATACAGAAGTCTCTAATTTCATTCTATATTATTAAAAAAACTGACTATTTTCATCACTTCATTTCAATTTTCAATAATCATTACGTTTTTGTATTTTTTTGGTATTTAGTCAATCAAAACAATTTTGTGATTTTTAGTTTTGAAGTCTAGAATCACATATTTTGAATGTTTCTGTTATATGTAACGAGAATTGATTTTTGTGGTTTTGAGATTCAGATTTTCTTATTTTCATCTTTTTGGTATTTTTTATGATTCTTTAATTTTTTAGCAATAAACAAGTATTACGAATTTTTTTCTAGCTTTTTAAAATTCGATACTGTAGGAATCAAAGTTGAAAAATATTTTTTATTTTTATAGATTTTTTTCAAAATTATAACCTTACAAATTTTATGTTTTTCAAAGATTTCTAGAAATTTTGTATGACAAGTTATTTGTGAACTTTTTTTTTTATGAATTAGTATTTTCAATAATTTATTAAGGAAAATTTGTTTTAGAAAAATATAGTTATTTTCTGTGAAATTTTATGGTTTCTAATTTCACAGTCCAGAATTATACATTTTTGTTGATGGAATTATATGTAGCGAAATTCGATTTTTGTGATTTTCGAGATTCGGATTCTTTTTTTTTCTTATATTTTGGTATTTTTCGTGATTCTTTGATTTTTGAGCTATAAACAAGCATTATGAATTTTTTTTAGCTTTTTTAAATTCGATACTGCAGAAATCAAAGTTGGAGAATATTTAATATTTGTATAGAATTTTTAAAAAATTCTAACCTCACATATTTAAGGTTTTTCTAAGACTTAAAGAATTTTCGTATTGCATGTTATTTATAAACTTCCATTTATTTACTGGTATTTTCAACAATTTTCAAAGTTTTTATGGATCACTACACAGAATTCTAGAATTTCATACTATATTATTAGAAAACTGACTATTTTGTTTTATGATTTTTTATTTTGAAGTTTAAAATCTCACATTTTTAATTTTCGGGTTATAAGGAGCGCAATTGAATTCTTGTAATTTTTTAGTTTTAGATTTTTTTTGTAATCATTTTGATGATGTTTGTAATTCTTTACTTTTTGAGCAATAAACGAGCATTCTGAAAGTCTATTCAGCTTTCTAAATTTTTTAAATTTGATACTGTAGGAATTAAAGTTGAAATTTTTAAAATATTTTTATAGATTTTTATAGAAATCATAACTTTTCAGATTTTCGGTATTTTAAAGATTTCTAGAATTTTCGTATTGCATGTTATTTTGGAACTTTTTTCTATTTACTGGTATTTTCAACAATTTGCAGTGTTTCTTTGGATCACTATACAAAATTCTATTACATGCTATATTATAAACCATGATTGATAGTTTTGTTACTGAAAATTTTGTTTTGAATTTCAATTCCAACGTAACTAATATTCATTTAGTTTCCAATTCATCTCAACAGTGAAATGAATTTGATTTGCCGGTATGAAATTCAACATACATTTAAATTTCCCGCGTGCGCCGACTGAACGCGCAGTTAAATCTTTCCGACAATCGTCAGCTGATTTCGATTTCACTCCCTCGAGTAGAGAAGTTTCACTTCAATAGTAGGTTAGACTTGAAGTTATATCTGCACACGTTTATGGTTACATAGAGACTAAATGTATTTGCAGTATTTTTCATGTTTCATGTTTCACGAGTGCCTGTAACTCGTAAAATTAGTACAAACAGTTAAAGTAATCATTTAGTCACAGAATTCGTTCTTTCTCCTAAAGCAAAGAGAGTCATTCTATAATGTGAGAAGTAAGAAGGGCTCTTGTCAATTTCTAAAATATGGCACTTGCGCAAACGAGATCGTTTGCACAGCAAAGGTTGTCGAAGAAGCGCGAGAAGCCGAGGAAAATGAGATCACGGCGTTTCGGCCTCTGGGCTTTTGGTTCCGGAGGCGCAACAGGAGAGAGGAGCTCGCTCAAAGTGCGAATCCCATTGGCTTCCGGGCACGTTCGCCTGGGAGCCGGGCACTGGCAAAGGATTCGGAAACAATTTCGTCTCGAGCGGGTTCGGGTATCATCCTGTCGAATTCATTTTCCCATTTCTTTCGTCTGCCGGGGGCTTTCTTATTTTTATATCGTTTGTTATCGTCCCGGGCTTCTGACACTTCAGATGGATTGAGTTCTCTCGCGAGCAGAAAGATTTTTTCTTCGTTCATTCACTGGATTAGAGGGATTACATGATGTATTGCGAAGGAACGTCGTCTGTATGAATAGTGATGATTTTTTTCGATAGTGAACATTATGTTATTCGAGCACCAAAAAAAGCGTAAATTTACTTATGAATTTTCCTAATTAAATTAACTTGTTTTTCAAACTTAAAACTTTTCACTAAAAAAAAAACAGAGATTGCCTTCAGCACCAATTAATATGCTCTTTTGGAAAGTAAAGTTTCCATGTTAAAAAATGTTCTGAGAAGAAGAGTTTCACAACCAGAAAAAAGCATTCCAGTATATGTAATGAATCTCCGTGACCTCGCTGTAAGAAAAGTAGACGAAAAGAGAAATTATGGTAATTTCCGCTCGCGCATTTTTGGATCGTAAAATAATCCTGCGCGCCAGCTACTGGGCATACGCTCGAGAAGAAGACGTTAACAAAAAGTGTATTGACAAACATAATTCGTTTAACGTGCGCCTAAAGAGCCTGGACTAACGGGCTTGACCGGCTGATTCTGTTCAATTAACGTGCCTCGCGCTAAAAATCTCGACAACCGTGTGCATAACTGTTCCTTGTCGATAATAAGCACAAAAATTTACCGTCATTATGTACCTTCGTAAATGATTTAATGTTATGCATCCTTGTGAACGAGCTTCCACTGTTTTTCGGAAGGAACGAGTCTGTTACAAAGAAAAATTTTTTGGATTTTATAATTTTTTGACAATTCTTTGAGAAAGTGCTCAAGTTCAAATTTCATTTATGGAAAAAGCTGGTTTTTCCTGACGTTTGAATATTCCTTTTTGCTTTGCATGTTCGTTGCGTGGCAGCCGAATCTTTGTAAAGGCTTTCATTCAAACGAAGCATTTTTCAATGTACACATCATGCTTTGAAAGTGCATGTGTAGCGTGCATGCACTTTTCCGGTTTTGTGTATCGCACTCAAGAGCAAAGTATAACGTTAATCTAATTTTTACATTTTTGTGTTAAAAAGTGGTTTTACCTCTCGTCCCGGTCTCGTGTCGTGATCGGAATGGGAATTTCGTGCGGTCGGGATAGAGAAGCAAAGCGAGGTACAGCTTACGCAACGGAAATTCGCTTTTTCTTTTGGGGAATTTTATCGTAGAATTGGGAGATGTTTCCGATTTTTACTGAAATTATGAAAAATTATTCTTTTTTTTTGTCATTTTAGGTGCAAATTTGTAAAAAAATTTTGTTTCGTGTAATTTTTGAATTAAAAAAAATTTTAATCGTTTTATGATCTGTAATAGTGAAAAATTTTTTTTTAATTTAATTATGATGCTTTGTTTTTTACACTTGAACCGCAATTCTGCCCATTTCGATTTTTGACGTTCTAGCAAACCCACAGCATTTAAAAATGACCAGAAATTAATTACACTTACGTTTAAAATTATCAGTGACTTTTTTTTGAATATAATGAAAAAAGCTACTGAAACATTAAGTATCTTTTGAAAATTCATCAAAAAATACAAGGTAGTCTGTTGAGCATGTAAATAATATTGTGAAACATTTATTTTTAAATATGGAAAATAGTAATTATATCGATTTATTTTCCAACATTTACAATCTTTTGTGAAAATTTAATAATTTTTGAAATCATGAAATTTTCTGCATTTTTTGCTGATTTTTCGACAGTTCAAAGTGTTTTCCTGTTACTGTGATTTTTATAAGAAATCGCCAAATCTATACAAAAAAATACGTTTTTCTAAGTCAAATTAATAAAACACTTAGAAAAAATTTAGATTTTTATGAAAACAGTATCATTCAAAAATTAATTTTTCTAAAACAGTGTTAATAAATTATAATATTTTTAATATAAATAAATTAATTATCAACTGTTATTATATATAATAATATTTATAATCCTTTCCTAACATTCAATGATTTTTGAAATCATAACGATTTCTGAATTTCATGCTGATTCTTCGACAATTTAAAGTGTTTCCCTATAGTAACTGTGATTTTTATAAAAAATCGCCAAATCTTTATAAAATACATTGATTTTCTAAGTCGATTTTCTAGAAACTTTATAAAATTTCGATTTTTATGTGAACAGTATCATAACAAAATTTATTTTCGAAAAATAAATTAATAAATTATAAAAAATTTTATGAATTCTAATATTTGTAACAATTTGTAAAAATTTAATAATTTTTGAAATCATACCAATTTTTCATTTTCTGCTGATTTTTCGACAATTCAAAGTATTTCCCTAGTAACTACGATTTTTATAAAAAATCGCCAAATCTTTATAAACGTCCGTTTTTATAAGTCGAATTGATGAAAACTTTATAAAAAATTTCGATTTTCATAAAAAATTTATAAAAAATTTCGGTTTTCATAGAAAATTTATAAAAAGTTCGATTTTTATAAAAACTTTCAAAAAGTTTCTATTCTTATTAAAACTTTATAAGAAATTTCGATTTATAAAAAACTTCATAAAAAATTTCGATTTTTATAAAAACTTTATAAAAATTTTCGATTTCCATAATACAGTATTATGAAAAATTAATTTTTCTACAACAATGTGAATAAAGTTTCGTACTTTTTAAACAACTTTATAAAAAGTTTGTAAAAACAGATTTTTTAACACTGCTCTTATAAAAAATAGTTTCTGAAACAGACATTGTTTAAAAAAATTTTCTTTTATCAGTTTATAAAAAACAGACTTTTTTTAAAAATGTTTTTCTAAAAATGACAGTTACTAGGGTTGCGAAAGATTTTCAAAAATAATTCGATTCTTTTTAATAGGACTCTGAATGGGATGTTGAGAAAATTGAGAGATGTTTTTCTCCTTGCTTTTTAGCAAATTAGATTCACATTAAAGAATTCTAAATAGTCTCAAAAACTTGACAGATGTTTTATAAATAAATTGTTTTATATAATGGAAAGTCTTTTATTACAAACTTCATTTTGTTCTGCATAGTTTAACGTTGTGTAAATTACTATTTTAGGACTTTGTTCAGTTCGTGAATCACGTGAAAGTAATAATAAAAAATTTTCAATAAACCAGCATCTGAATCATTTCAATTGTAGAATAATAAAAAATACTTCATACGGTATCTTACTATGTCGATTGAATTTTTACAAGAAACCTGTAATATTTAAAAAAAATGCTGAATGATTTTCGAAATTTGAACTTCAAGTTGATTCAAAAAGTAATGATTTTGTACTTTGATAATTTTTTGCAGTATAGCATATCTAAAAAGAAAAAAAATTTCTCAAAACACTTAAATGTTTTTCAAATTTATTTCCACGTCACTCAAAAGTTATAAACTTGTTTGAAACATTATATCGTGTCATTTGACCAGAAAAGAGATACCTTTCGGCATGCGAATCGTTTTTCTGAAAATCAGAAGGAATTCATAAAATTTGTTCTAATAATTTAGAAACGATTAAAAGATAGTTTAACTACACTAATGTACAGCATTTCAAAATTTTGACGAAAAAATGACATGTCATCTATCAAGATAACTAAAGTATTTTTTTTCAGCATTCCTAGCCTCGAATTTAAATTAAATTTATACTTATAATTCATGTAATTTTACCGTAATTAAAAAATTATCAAAAATATTCCATTTCTATAAGCAAACAGAAAAAAAAAGTTTGATTTTTGCTTTACCACTTCAGTACTTTTCACAAACAGCGAGGAACAAAAGACCGACGAATTTCTAAAAACGCAAAAACCATCCGCAAACTCAGAATTAAAAAAGACGTGAAATTTGTCGAGCAGAGTAATTAGCCGTGCGTTTAAAAATACGAACTCTCTCGCTGGCTATTTTTGCGTTTTCCGCGGTGATTCGCGAAACATATCCTGTCAGTGGCGAACAAGACAGCGTGTTAAAACAAAAGAAACGTGATTCAGCTGCAAAAGAAGACAATGCAAAATCACGCTCAAGTTTGTTAACGAAAATAGCCGGCTGAAAAAGAGCAGGCAGTGGAAGAATTGAAAGGGCGCGAGCCAATACTTCCGAGGTGCGTTTTTGAACAATCCTGGGAAATTCTTCAGCTCTCTTGCACTTGGCCGTCATTCAAAATAGTAATTTTACCTCGCATTGTTACGTCGCTTTTCATTGTTGCTATTTTAACGAGCACGTAACCCGCATGTAAAGCGCATTCCGGAACGTTTCTCGCGAAAATCGTAAGGAGCTTCGTGACAGAAAGGAAAGTTTGTCACGTGAACAGTCATCGATTCGGTTTCTGGCTTATACAAGAAAAAGCTCTTACATTACGAGAGTGTTCGGCAGGTTAAGATTTGATGAAAACAACCGTGGGAAAGTTTTCGATTCTTTTCCCGTGTTGATTGATTTACTTCAAGGCTGTATGCACAGGAAATTTTCTTCATTGAAACTTACTTCACTGAAATTCGGAATGAATGGAAATTCTAACTTCTAGAACTATCAGGTTATTATAACTGTGAATACAGTTTCTGTTCTTATAATGCTGAAGTTGATGTTGATGTTGAATTTATGAGTAGACGTTGCGTCTCGAATGGGACAAAGGCTGTGAAAGACTTCTGCTGTGAAAGACGCAAAAGTTTCACGTAATAAATATCAGTCGATACAGTTACCAAGTGATTGGTACGGAGCAGGATATTCCGTTTCATTCGCGCATCAATTCGATCACGCACTTTTGCAATTCACTGCGAATTACGATTGGATCCACGTTACTGAATTACGTATATTTTATTCCAAGTGGAATTGTTCATTTGAATAGATGGAATATCAAATCCAAATGATTTTTGATTGCCCGTTATTCCTTGACTTCCGCGTCTTCTTCTTGCAAATGCAAAATTCATCGTTTTCAGTCGATTTAAAGATTTTATTATAAACCGTTTTTCCCCTGCAATTTTCGAAACTCGAAATTCTACAACACCGCAAAACGCAGTGCTGTTACCTCGAGCGAGTTCTACGCAAAGGTCAAGGGCAGCCAGTGGAGCGAGTTGCTTCGGAGATTAATTATGTGGAGCTCCGGTAGAGATAAAGGCACCAGTGTCCCCCCCCCACCCCGCATAATTAGGTAAATAATTTATCCTCTTTGCCTTGAAAGGCGAGCTTTCACGTGGAAATTCATTCGCAATTGATCGAGCTAAGCTCCGAAACCCGAAAGTATTCAAAGAGTCTCCTGGTCTTGTAGCCCAAAGAAAAAAGAACATTGGAGAGCGGAGGCTTCTACAAGAAAAAGAAATTAGCGCGGACTCAATGATTCATTGAGGCTCAATAAAACATTTTGAAGAAAAAATCCGGCGAAAACTGTACGTGGGGATTTATTTCCCTTATCTCTCTGTCGAACTAAAAGATATTGGCTTTAATTAAAATCAAATGTTCGATTCGGCTCTTAGGGAATTCGACTGAAATGGTGGTTCCTATGTCTGATTTGTATTTTATTTGCATATATATTGAGTATAAATTGTGGTTTAAGAATCGAGAGACTTGATGAAGTATTTAAAATAGTTTTGAGCTTATGATTTACAGTTAAAATGGAGTTAATAGGCATAAGCATCAGTAGAGTAGAGTTAGAGTAAGCGAAAAATAATTTTTTTTGTAATTGTAGTAAGTTTTAGAGTTTCTGAAGAAACTGACTAAAAATACAATGACTTCTTGATTCTGCGATTAATCAAATATCGTGGATAACTATTCGCGCGCGATAAGCACGATCAAGACATCTTCATCTCGTGCGGTGGACAAAAAATGACTATTGACGCGGAAAAAAGCCGAATCATTATCGCCGAGTCATCGAAACCTTGTAGCTTCGCAAATCACTGGTTTTGTGTTTCTTTCTACGTGATTGTGTGATGTCAACCGAACAATGGGCTAATTTAGCAATATAGATTTTGAGAGGTTCGTTCAATCATTTTGATCATCGATAATACGATCGTTTCTGTAAAAAATTTCAGTTTCTAAGAACGTTAAGAAAAAATAAATGAAAAAGTTACTTCTTTTCTTTACTTATTTTTTTAATGATTTCAGTAACGCAAGCAATTTTTTATAAAGTAATTAATCTCCCTGTTAAGGAAGAAATGACAAAATATGCAGTAGTTTTCATAATTTAACATAAAGTTCAATCAAATAGTAAGCTTTTCTGAATTATTGAGCATAGTTTTTTAAAAGTCAAGATATAAACAACAAAAAGCACAAGTTATTATACATCGTTTTTCAACACATTTCATTAATAATATTCTACAATTTAATACGATAAGTCTGTCGTTACTTCTGTTGTCGAATTACTTTTCTTCAGTAGAGCATTCAACTTTCAGGTATTATTTTGAACTGCCTAGCACTTTTTATGGCAATAATTATTGCACTAAATTTATTCAATAAAATGAAATGATTTTATGATTTATATTAATTTTTTTGAAATAGAATTTAAATGAAATATTAATTACCTTATTATCAACATTATACAGAGTGTCCCAGAATCGGCGTGCAATATTTTAACCAATTTTTTTTCGAATTTTTCTGTGACGAAAAGTCCTTTTCCACTTTCCTCAAAACTCAAAATTAGCCAAGATATTCGAGTTTGAAATTTAACCAATAAACGCCCTTTTCCAAGGACTGGGGGTAAACACTACGGACCGAAATTTGCTGAAATTTTCTCCATAATATTCTGAGTCGAAAAGTCCTTTGCAGTTTTTCAAAAAACTCAAAATCATAAAAGATATTTAATTTTGAAATCTGAGAAATCTTTTTGGTTGAAAAGTCTAACTCACATATCTTTTTTGATTTTGAGTTTTTTGAAAAACTGCAAAGGACTTTTCGACTCAGAATATTATGGAGAAAATTTCGTCAAATTTTTGTCCGTGGTGTTTACCCCCACTTTCGGAAAAGCGCGTTTATTGGTTAAATTTCAAACTCGTATATCTCAGCCAATTTTGAGTTTTGTGAAAAGTGGAAAAGGACTTTTCGTCTCAGAAAAATATGAAAAAAAATTGGTTAAAATATTGCACGTCGATTTTGGGACATCCTGTGTAAATAAAAAATGGTTATTGAAATATAAATAAAAGTACAAAGAAAACATAAATAAAAATAACATGACGATCAATGTCATATAATTTATATTTTTAAATCAAACTATTGCAATAATCATAAAAAATAATTTCACTGCAAAATTTTCTACCTCACTGAACACAAAATTTGAATTCAATAAAGTAGCAAAATTTTACTTTGTGTCATGTAGTAAGATGGATTTTACTGTCGTCTATTTTATTATTTTACAATAAAAATTAATGTTTTTTATGATATTCAGTAGAAAAAAAAAAATATAATGAAACTGTGCCTTGAAAATAAGGGTCACACCTATGATACACACTATTTTGATTAAAACATAAACCACATAAAAATGGATTTTTGTTATCTTACCCAATCGGCACGATAGCTTTCAGTATGCTTTCGTTTGTAATGTTTCTATCAAGGGATGTAAAAAATATGTTCATAACCTTTTTTATGACAGATTTCTGAATAAATATTATCTGAAACATATATTTTGACATATTTCACTAGCAACATTGCTGAAACATTTATGTAAGGTTCCCTACAAACCATGCCGATCCTAAAAACGATGAAAGTGACGAGACTCGTCATCGATTACTTTCCGACTCGTCATTTAAGTCGTTGCTGGTGTCGACTGACGACTCAAATGACGTCGGTTCGGCAGACGACTCCAAAAACGACTGAAATGGAAATCATTGCAGCGACTGAATCAAACCCAAAAAAATTTACAATATTAAAACTTCGATGAAAAATTTTTTTCTATTGTAGATTTACATACTCTCTCTAGGTAAATTGACTATATTATTTTAAAATGCAAACCACGTTACCTAACAATTCATCCTTACTAGGAATTGAACCTGCAACGTTGTCATTACTAGCCTATCTACCTAACCATTACTTTATCGAACGCGTATACTTTTGTTGAAAAAAAAACTCCCAAGTTCACGATCAACTGGAAATTTTATTCTTGCAACATCAATAATGTGTTATAATCTACGCAAATATGAACAAAATCATTAAAATATCCAATTATACGTGACGACGTAAATGACGGAGTCGTCAACCCTAGACGTTATGACGAATCGTCAAAATAAAAATGCATCTATAAAGTTGGATTTGTGAATAATCTGAAAGCTACG
>JAPYZL010087225.1:0-18061 GCA_030522825.1 Platygaster orseoliae
CCAAATAAATAATTTGAAAATAAAAAGGACCTTGTTTTTGTTTGACCTGGACCCTAATTGAAAATTGATCGAGCGAGTGAGTGCATTATAAAAAACTGTACATTTTTATTCATCCATACAAAAGTAAAGTAAATACAAAGAAACCATGATTCGCTTCTTTTTTGTACGCAAAATGCTGCCAAGTTCCCGAGTTGACAAACTCGTGCAAACTTGGTGTAAACAGTTTATGCTCTTTGTGATTCACGTTACGAATAAGTTTTTTTTTTGTATAATAAGTATTGATATGTGTTGATATTGCTACAAGCTTCCGATATCGTTGAATCGTTTGAGCTTTTCGGGGAAGGCGTCCTTGAATAGAACGGGGTCCACGCGAAACTCGACAGAGCGTAAAGGCATCATTTCATAGATGGTGGAGAACCGATTGATGCACTGCGTTCTCTCGACCATGTGGGTCAAGTCCGCGGACAGCATTTCGGTATTTGTGCATTTTGGACAGCGAAATTTCTTTTTGGGCGTCACCTGTCAAAACAATAAAAAAATACGTCAACTGCCATCATTATCTGTGATTCATAACACGTTATTTATGATAAGGCTACCTTTATTGGAGCTTTCCCTGTCATGTTGGCTACTAAAAAGTTCATTGCTATGTCCTCGCAGTTCATGTGCTCGTCGACCCATTCTTTAATGTCACCTGGCATGGCCGTGGTGTACATGTAACTCCAGTACTGCGGAAAAAATGAAAAAATTTTTTTGGATGTTGATTCAAATGGCAGTATTTAAAAAATTGCGCCTACTTTGTGGAAAAATGCGGCTCCGGTCAGGACCAGAGAAACGCGGTTTGTCCACTCGCTCTCGTACTTCCAACACTGAGTATCATTATCCCACATGTGTGTGCGCGATGGGAAACCGACTATCCTGTCAGGAAATTCGCGCCAAACCTAAGAAAGATGCCATCATTTGATATGTTGAAAAATAATATAGATGCCTTACATGTACAATTAATAAAAGCTGCATACTTCAAACGCGAATTCCACCTCATCAACTGTAAGCATGATGATGTCGTCATCGATGGACAAAATAGCTTCAGTTTCTATCTCATCGTATGGGTAAAAACGATTTGAAAGTTTGTTTTCCTTCGTTTGGATCACTTTCAAAGCTTTGCTGATTTTCGGCCACTTGGAAACTGTAAATGGAAAAATCAGCAACATTCTTTATAATGAGAATTAAAATCTTTCTATAAAAAACTCACGAGGTGGTGGATCCTTGTTTTGATTATTCCAGACGACGAGGACTTTTGATAAACTCGGCACCTTGACTAGCTTGTTGATGAGTGAAAAAAGTAGTTCTACCCTATCGTACGTTAAAATCACAGCAGTAAATCCTCTTGCTTTCGGGGCGGTGATTGGCAAAAAAAGAGGCGATCGTTTTATCTGAAACCAGGATTTTTTTCAGACATAATTTCAAAAAATTTGTGAAGAAAAAATAGGATTTCGCTTACGGAATGTAGAGGGACATTCCAATGAAAGTAGTCCCTCGCCACGTGCGGAAAAATACGATCCGAAAGGATTTCGAGGGTCGTTTCCGTTATTTTTGCCATACTTTTGAAATATCTGTCATAGAGCCACGATCCTTGAACCTGCAACTCCTTGACTCTTTTCTGGGATATTTTTTTCAGCGTTGGAATCACCATCAGAATGTCCACTTCTCTTATAAATATCGCGGCTCTAAAGGAAATATTATAAAAAGGTTTGAAAAAAAATAGTTTATTATAGTGTCAACGATAAACTAAAAATGCAAGATACACTGTAAATAACGGTTTCGAAATCTTACGATTGAAAATAATGTTATAAATTCACAGAATATGGTAAAATATTTGACAAATGTGAAATGGTTAAAATCTGACTGGATTTCAAGATATTTCCTAATTTAAATATTTTTTGAGTTTCAATTTGAAAATCATTGAAACTAAAAAAAAAAAATTTTTTTAATAATTTATATATTTGTAATTTTTTAACAATATTTTTAATTTCATCAAGATATTACTGAATTATTTAAGGTTTTTCAAATTCAAAATAATAGTTATCCATTTGCAGAAAAAATCACAAAATTTTTAAATGTATGTGTCAACATTGAATTCAAAATGCAGAATAACTGTTAATAATGGTTTCGAAATCTTACGATTAAAAATATTGTAATAATTTCAAGAAAATAGTCAAATATTTGACGTATGTGAAATGGTGAAAATCCGACTGGATTTTAAGATATTCCCTGTTAGAAATATTTTAAATTTTGTGAAATCTCAAATGTTTTTAACGATTTTCGAGATTATTCCAAGTTGAGTGAAATATTTTGTATTTCATCAAGATATTTAAATTTTTTAAGGTTTTCCAAATTTTAAGTACAGATTCATTTTTTTGTACGAATTCAAAGAGAAGAATGTTTGAAAATTTTGCAATGATTCAATGAATTTTGAAGGATCGTTTGATTCATCAATCGGGTTTGAAAAAATCAGATTTATTTTCAAAATCACCTTTTCCAATCAATGATTTTTTGAAATGGCATTACAAGGGCGTCGGCGACAACAACTGGAATACAACCAGCAGCCATGGACTCCAAGAGGACAGTTTGGCCGAGCCTCGCGCCTCGAATGACCAAACAAAATGTCGAGGCCTGTAAAGTAATTGCAAAATCGTTGCCAGGCGCGCATTTATCCTCAACCTCAAACCCATATTTTAAACTATAAATATACATTTATTCTTGCAACTGGATGAAAACAGGCTGCGTCATCAAACTCGAAGGAAATGGGTTCAAAAACCCCATCAGGATCAGGAATTGTACTTTCAAGAGTCTTCTAGGGCAGAAGGATTCCATGGCGAGGGAATGGGAAACGGAAAGTGCCAATAACCTTACAATAAAAAAATGAGAATTTGTCAGTTTTCTCTTAAAATGAGCATCGAATGCATAAAAATACTTTTACAGCTCAAAAATTTATTCAAAGAAAAACAGGGGCGGCAGAGTATGTAAAAATACTCACGCGAAAATGTATTAATTTACAAAATTTATCAAAATAAAAAAAAAATAATAATGAAAATGGAATATACGCTAAATTTAAATAATATATTAACCATGCAAATAATTTATTACGTCAGCAGTCACACAACATATCAATGGTCACATTATCACCTGCAAGACTTGAGGATACTTGTAAATATCCTGCCCTAGACACCGAACCGTCAACTTGATCGGACTGTGTTGCAAGCACGGTCCAAGGAGCAGAATGTCCTTTGGATGTTTCGACTTAACTTCCATCAAATCTTGCTCAAAACCGGTGTTGATGTTGATTTGCGAGGACACCACAAGCCATGATCTACCAAAATAGATGTTTCACCTTTCAACTTGCAAACATGAAACTTGCAACGTGAAACAATGAATCAATTACTTCTTGCCGCGTGACGAATTGGCTTTGAATCTCTCTAAAAGAGGACTGTAAACCGGCAAACTGACGTCAAAACCTCTCCGATGCGTCAGAGTCGAACAACTTGCACCTGCGATCATGGCTTTGCCGACGGAAGCGTCCAACATGGCGTTGTAATCAGGAACTGCGCCAGGTATCATGTTAAAAATCAGATGGTTTTCTCCCTTGTTCCAGCTGAAATTGTGGATAAAGTTGGTACAGAGACTACGGCTCAATGCCCGAATTCAGCAACTTACTAAGGCAACGCCTTGAGAGCCAGAGAAACCTGCTGCACCTTGACTCGATTTTGATTAAGAGTGTCTATGGATGGCACGAAAACGCAGGCTTCGCGGGGATCCGGAGTGTAAAACCTGCTGGAGATGATGGCTTCGAGGATTTGGTGAAATTCCCTGCTGATGGCACTTGAGGCTGGGCCCTCATACATGTCGACGTACGTTTCCAGAGGGTAGACGTAGACGAGGAGCTTGGTACCTTGGCTGCCGCAACGGTAAACGTCGAAGCAGCCAAAGTGCGAGCACGAAGTGTTGGTCTCGTCGACGTCATACATGTTCATGTCTAAGACCTTCACTGGCAACTTGCTCAGGTCACTGAGATCGATGGGTCGGTGTATCGGGTACTCGGTTTGGTTTTGGAAACTGAGGCGAGAGTTTTGGGCATGTGGTCTTGAATTTTTTACGAGTTCAAGAGCAAAACCTTCATTTTTTTTAATTCACCCTTGAACTTGGGCAGGAATTTTGTGTAGTTGAATGCTTGAGTTTGATAGTAAAAGTAATAATTTTGTATTTCAGCGTATGCCATCAAGTTTTGGGATGAACCCTAAATTTTGATGAAACTAAAAACTTTTTTTGAATATACGAAAATTCTAAAAAATTTCTGAAGGCATTAAAGAAATTATTAAAAATGAATAATATCAAAATAATGGATTTATATTTCTTTTTTGAAGTTTGTAGACAATTTAATGTAATTTTAAAATTTTTTATCAAATCTAGTCAAAAGCTTATTTTGAAAATTTAATTACATGAATTTGAACAATAGAAAATAACAATTAAATTCATATAAAATTGAAAAAAAGTCTAATTATTATCAAATCAAAATTCTGAATTGTCGTGTAGCAGAGATTCAAATTCAGAAAAATGCAAAGTACAGAACTTTCCAAAAATCTGTTTTAGGTATAAAAAATATTAGAAAATCAATAATAACTTTTGTTTCAAATAATTTTAAGATAATGTAAGTGATTATAAATTTTTGAATGCTAGGGGCGAAAAGTTTTGCAAAAATTTCAATCATAAAAAGTTAAAAATTTGTTTTGAATACATGAAAATTCTCAAAAACTCCTCAAGACATTAAAAAAATATTTTAAAAAGAATAAATAAATATTTTTTCATTACAAGTTCATAAAAAAATTTAGCAATATTAACATTCTCTACCAAATCAACGCAGAAAATTATTTCAAAAATTTAATTATATAAATTTGAACAATAAGAAACTGAAATTAAATCACATGAAAAAAAAGGTCCAATCATTTAACCTCCAATCCAAATTTTTATGCATTAGAGATTTTAATTCAGAAAAATTCACAACCCAGACATTTTTAAATTTCAAAATTGTTGATTTTGGTTCTACAATTCATCCAGAATTTATTAAAATTTTTTTAAAATCTCTTTTAGTTAAAAAAAATATTAGAAACACAATAATAATTTTCAGTTTTTTGAATAATTTTAGGACTATTAAATTAATTATTTAACTTTGAATGTTAAGGGCGATAAGTTTTGCAAAAATTTTACTAATAGAAACTTAAAAACTGGTTTTGAATCCATGAAAATTCTCAAAACTCCTCAAAACATTAAAAAAATATTTTAAAAATAATAAACGAATATTTTTTTACTTGAAGCTCAAACAAAAATTAATGCAACATCAATATCCTCTAACGAATTCACGCAACAATTTATTGCAAAAATTAAACTACGTAAATTTGAACAATAGGAAATTAAAATTGAAAGATAAAAGTGAAAAAAATGCACAAACTAGAAATTTTTGAAGTCTACGATTTTTTAAAATTTTTCTTCAAATAAATAATTGATAGTTAAAGAATGATTAATTCAATAATTAGTAATCAAGTATATGAACAAATATTTCCGAAAGAAATAATTTATAAATAAATAAATAAATAATCAATAACTCGTAAATTAATAATTAATTAAGAATTCAATAAATAAAATAAGTAAATGATAATTAGAGAGTAATTAAATAAATAATCAATAATCAAATATATAAATTAATATTTTTGAAATAAATAATTTATAATCAATTAAACAAATAGTCAACAACTATTGAATTAATAGTTAATTAAAAATTCGATAAATAAAATAAATAATTGATAATTAGAGACTAATTAATTAAATAATCAATAATCAAATATAAAAATAAAATTTTTTGAAATAAGTAATTTATAATTAAATAAATAAATAATCAATGAATATGAAATTAATAATTAGTTGAGAATTCAATAAATAAAATAAATAATTGATAGTTAAAGAATGTTAAATTAAATAATCAATGATCAAATATGTAAATAAATATTTTTGAAAGAAATAATTTATAATTAAATAAATAAATAATCAATACCTAAAATTTAAATGAATGATTTCGAAACTTACCTTATTCGGTAGAGAAAAAACAAGGCTGCGACTAGCGTAAATAGGAGGAGAACTTGAACGATGCCCGGGCGGTGTTGCGGGTTGTTGTTCTGTTTCAGCAACGTCGACCTGGCTGACATCTCCGCCCCTTTATCGACGCCGACCTCGGACAACATTTTTCCACTTCCCCGGCGCCCTTCTCATTTGGCACTCGATTTTATCACAAAAATCACCGAAGGACTAGTCATTTTCGCACATCGTTGCGTATTTCAAGTCGTTTTGAGCAAGTTTTTCTCCCACATTTCGAATTTATACAATTGTTTTGCTCTCCAATTTGCTATGAATAGCATAGATCAGTAACTTCGGCTGCTGTCTTCGGTAATCTTCGGCTTCCGTCGCGATCACAATATTGACTCAATCTTCCTGCGTCACAATTGACAAGTTTTTTTAATTTTTAATTGCTGATATCGTTAGTTTGTAAAAAAATATGAGATACATATTTTTCATTTTTGTCATATCTAAAAAATTGATGGAGACACTTTGTTTTGAAAAGTCAAACCAAGTGACGTCATTCTTACAATATGACGTAATTTACATGCTTAGTATACCTATCTATGTATACGAAATTCAAAATTCACATATAATAATTTTTGAAAGAAACAAAAAATACGTATGTCGCTAAATTAAAAAATATCATATGAAATTTATATTTGTTAAATGTTTCAAATTTCCCGCGGCGGCCATATTGGATTTTGTGACATCCTGGATGACCTGGACATATAACGCACTTCTTTACCGGCATGTCAACCGGTCATAAAATTTTCACATTACTGAATTGCTGTAATACACTGTACCAAATCGTATGTATATATGTATAAAACATATGCAAATACACGTGCACTGTACACTTGTATAACGCAATTCCGATCAATTTTGTATTAGAATCGCGAATTTTCCAGTCAATGATTATTGTCCAATAATTGTCATCGAGAAAACAGCGCGCACGAAAAGTTAACGAAAGTGACGTTTTTCGTAGATGACGCGCGAACGTCCGAAATAATTTATTGTATCATTGGTATCGGCGGGAGTGCAGTGATATACCCGGGGCGGTTTTTCCTATCGCGGGGCCGGTTTTTGGGACGCGAATTTCATCGACGCTGCAACCAACATGTTGGCGTTGATCAATCGCATTCTTGACTGGTTCAAGTCACTTTTTTGGAAGGAGGAAATGGAACTTACGCTCGTCGGCCTCCAATTCAGCGGCAAAACTACATTTGTCAATGTCATCGCGGTAAATGATCTCGCACTGCATCAATATTCCGGGATCTTTTCACGTCTAATGACGCTTTTCCTCGATTTTCGCGCATTCGATCGCGTCGAATTTGACGTTCCTTATTTGACAGTTGCGACGTTCGCCACGCCTTTTTATAAGAGTTTAATCGTTTGAATGATGATTCTAAAATTATTATTTTTATTTCTTTATTTTATTTTTTTACGAGTATTGGTAAACTAGTTATTACTAATCAGTAATTTATTCATAATTATGATACTAATATATATTTAATGTTAATTATATAAATTAATTCAATTTTATATTTATATAAATTTATGAATTGTTTATACAGGGTGTACCAAAATCCCCGTGCCAAAAAGAAATCCAATATTCCTTTTTGAATTTCAAGTCGAAAAGTCCTTTGCCACTTTTTACAAAATTCAAAATCAAAAAAGATATTCAAATTTTAAATTTAAACAATAAATGCACTTTTTCGAGGAGTGGGGATAAATACTACATACCGAAATCGACCCAAATTTTCTTCATATTTTTCTGAGTAAAAAAGTCCTTTGCCACTTTTTAAAAAACTCAAAATATAAAAAGATATTCGAGTTTGAAATCTGAGAAATCTGATTAGTCGAAACTACTAACTCGAATATCTTTTTTGATTTTGAGTTTTTTAAAAAGTGGCAAAAGACTTTTTTACTTTGACAAATATGAAGAAAATTTGGGTAAAGTTGGGTACGTGGTTTTTATTCCCACTCCTCGTAAAAGCGTGTTTATTGTTTAAATTTCAAACTTGAATAACTTTTTTGATTTTGAGTTTTGTAAAAAGTGGCAAAGGACTTTTCGACTTGAAATTCAAAAAGGAATATTATAAATTATATAATGTATGTATATTATTCATTTATAATAAATTAAAATTAATTTCTTCATAGTAATATTTGAAAACTATTAATAATTATCGACGATCATTTTTACTTGTTCATTTTATTTATTTTTCGAGTATTGGTAAACTAGTAACATTTGTCAGAATTCAGTAATAAGTATTTTATTATTATGTTTTCTACGTTTTTTATTATGATAATAATTTATGATTTTATTTTTGATAAATTTGAGAGTATTTGTTATTTTTACAAATATTTCTATAGTATTTCAGTATATTGCTTTTAAATATACCAGAGATTATGAAGAATTTGTTAACAAAAATAATGAAATAGGTAAATTTGCATTGACAAACCAAATAATTTTTCTTAATTAATATAACCTACTTTTTTGGAGTTTGATTTCTTATAATTTTTCATACTGTTTTTTTGTCTAATTTATCTCACAGTTAGAGTTCAAAAGTTGAGGAATCAGAAATAATTATTGCCATGAATTTTATTAATATAAATAGAAATGTTTAAATTCGAAAAATTTGTCATTTCTGTATTTCGATTACATTATGACAGCCAATGATCAATCGAAAAATTTAACGAGTCAACAAAAATTTAACTTTTTTAAAAATCATTTTCTTTAATGATTTCAAAAGGTTTTTCAAATTATATGCTATAATTATGAATTTACTATTCATTCTGTATAAATGGGAAAATACACAGTTTTCAAAATCCCTATCTAAAATTCTAAAATATCAAGATCACATATCTTTGTTAATGAAAAATTAGTTTTTGTCGAAGACTATTTTCCATTTGCTTATTTATAAATTTTTAAACTCTTCTACTTTGCAGTTAATTCGATAACGATCATCAAAAACTGAAAACATCTTATAATAATAAAAAAAATACATTTTTTCATTTATCAACACAAGTGTATAATAATGTTGTCAATTAGTTTTTTTTTATGTAAGATATATACAATTTTCATCCAAAATTTTTCTGACTTCCTGATTTGTATTTTTCCATAATTAAATCCACCGATATCATTTTTTTTTTTTTCAATTTTTTTGTTGCCTTTCTTATTGACTTTCATTTTGTAGAAAATTTGATTTAAATAATCGTCGTAAATAATGGATTTTGAATTAATTAATATTTGTAGGGCTAATTTCTTTGTTTGAAAGTCTAAGTCACGATTTATTTAATCAAGCAACCATTTTATTAGATACTTTATAATATATCGATTGTTCAATAAAAAATTTGAAATTTTTAATTATACACACATTTAACGATCAAGTCTTTAATTTCGAAATCGTAAAATTCAAAATTCTCTTATATTCAATTATAGCCTTTCAAATAAGAAGTACATTTTATTTTTCAATACGAATTGATCATTTATTTCAATTTTAGTTAATTTAATTTTTTTACTAGTAATATTTATTGATAAAGTTTATTTTTCTATTTAATTGCGAGTCTAAAAAAATTAAAAATAAAACTGCTTTCAAGCAAAATTTATCTATGAAGAACTGAGTGTATTTACAATACAAAAATTAAAGTGCATCAATTTTTTTGCACATAAATAAATCTTACATTAATAAATATAATAAATAATTTATTATTTGAAATTATCATTATAAAAAGTTATTAAATAAATCAATATATCTAAAGTTCCGAATGTTTAAAAATGAATGAAAAAACAAAAAAAATGTTCTAACATTCCTAATTATTGAATTAATTTATAATTATTGATATTTATAAACCATTATTCAACATTTCTTATTATTTTTAATGTTAACCATGTGTGGAAATGAAAAATCCATTTTTTTTTTGTTTTCGTTTATTTCATAAACGTTTGGAATTTGAGGCACATAATACATCATACTAAAATTTCTTACTTAAAATATCAAATTCTTTCATAATATTTAATATTACAAAGTGTATTATTTCAGTATATCCATAACTCCATGCACTCCCACTTAAAAAAAACTATTTCATTATTTTTGCATCATATACAAACAATTATTTTTTAACAGAGTAATATCATTCAGTTATTATTTTTATTTTACTTAGACGACAATACTGATATATTTGGCTGAATTCCACATTTCTTTTTTTCAGTCGGGTCAATTCAGTGAGGACATGATCCCCACTGTAGGATTCAACATGAGAAAAATCACAAAAGGCAATGTGACCATCAAAGTTTGGGACATTGGCGGTCAACCCAGATTTCGTTCAATGTGGGAGCGTTATTGCCGGGGTGTGAATGCCATAGTTTATATGGTAGACGCGGCAGATCCCGAGAAAATCGAGGCCAGTCGCAACGAGCTGCACAATCTTTTGGACAAGCCACAATTAGCCGGCATCCCTGTACTAGTTTTGGGAAACAAAAGGGACTTACCACATGCCCTCGACGAAAATGGCCTCATAGAAAGGATGTAAGTATATTTCGAGATTTTTTATAAATCTAACATCATTTTAAAAACAATTCCAAAATTTTGGAATATTTGGAATGACAAATGACGCCCCAATGACAAGCTCTTCATGCTTTTAGGAACTTGTCATCAATTCAAGATCGTGAAATCTGCTGTTACAGCATCTCGTGCAAAGAAAAAGACAATATAGATATAACGTTGCAGTGGCTGATACAACATTCAAAGAGTGGCGTGCGTTGAAACATAAAAGGACAAGTATATTGGGGGAGGGGTGGGGGGGGTGAGGGGAAGATCGAGGGGGGCGCGAATGTACAGTCAAATGCATGCAGGGCACGAAAGATTTGACTGTGCGAAAAGGAGGGGTTGGTTTGTAATACATGCTTCGAGGACATGTGAATTATCAACAAATTCCTAACTTTCTTTAAGTAATTTTTTACTTTAGGGAATTCAAGATTTTTCGTCAATTATTGATATTCTTTATGGAAGCAATGTTATTTTGGAACGAGGTCGAAAATATATGTTTCTGGGAAAGTAATTTCACTTGAATGTAAAATCAAATATTGTTTTCACAACTGATAATTTGGTTGCTGTAACCAAAGTTTTGTTGATACTAAATAGTTGACGAAAAGTCGGAGCTTTCAAGGTTGAAAATGTGCTGGAGTTTCACGTCGCCTGAACCGCGAATTCCGGGCGTACTAGTTTTTTTACATTTTTGTTTTCCAAGTAATCGATTTAGATACATCTATACTTCGTTGCCATAAAGACTGTACAAGTCGAATGAATTGAGAGAAAAAAAAAAGTAGACGTTCTTGGAATAATTCACGAAAAATAAGAATTTACAACCATCAATCACCATGTACACAGTGTGTAACGAAATAATTGTACGATTTGTTTAGTGTAAAGTGATGCATTGATTTATTGGTTATCGTATTGTCGGTTTTGTTGTGTACAGAAGATCGGATTTTCTTTTTTTATTTTACAATAGGGAAATAGTGGATTCTGTGTCCTCCCAGTGTCGTTATTCAGAAACACGAGCGCCGTTGAAAACTGTTTAAACGACCTTGACGATTTCCCTGCTCCTCCTAATTTTCGTGTTTTTCATAAAAGATACTGAGGTTATGAATTGGTTCTAAAAGGAATCCTTTGCGAAATTCAAAATTGCGTCTAAATTTCAAACGTGAAATGGTTTGGTTACAGGAACGATTGGTTCATTAAAATATGGACCCATCAAAGTTTTGGGCGCTACAACTAAAACTTTGGTTATGACAAGCACAGTTTCTGTTATAGCAACTTATGCTCAATTTCCATGACTGATTATTAAGTTGCAATAACCAATAATTTGATTATCATACCTAGAGTTTTGGTTGCGCTACCCAAAACTTTGGTGGGCTAATATTTTACTAAATCAATGGTTGCTATAACCATAAATTTCTCTCCTTGTACTAGCAGTTCATCAAACACTGGAATCCTAAATCTGAAACAGCCAAAATTTCAACTGTTTCTGGTTTAGAGAGTGCACACATGATTTTTTATTTATTTATAAAAATACTAAAAAAAACTTTACATCTTTGAATCACTCAACATCGAATTCTGTAAATCTATAGAGAAATTTATTGTAATACAAAAAATATGAAAAGAACGAAAAAACTATGAAATATATATATAAATCTATCAAAGTATCGATTTCTGAATAATCTATAGAAATTTTAAAAATCTGAGACTTCAGATTCCAAAAAATAAAATTCTAGAAATGTATGTAAGTATCCATAATATTTTTCGTATTTTTTAATAGTTATAAAATTTAAAGGATTTTCTGATACCTTTATGGATTTTTATGTAGATTTTTGGAATTAAAGTTATACCCTACAAACCATGCCGACTGATGCCGACGTCGGTATTTGAGTTGTCATTTGAGTCGTGACTTAAAGTTGCATATTTTTATGTTAGTCGCCTTTGAGTGTTTTTAAAAATTACTAATATATCGTTGTGACCAGATTTTTTACGAATCAAACCATTTTCAAGCTTTGTAGACTTATTTTAATTTTGACGATTCGTCATTTGACCCGTCAGCCGACGCCAGCAACGACTTAAATGACGAGTCGGAAAGTGACCGATGACGAGCTCGTCATTTCAATCGTTTTTTGTTTGTAGGGTAGAGTTCAAAGTTTTGTAGATAAATAATATCTTGTGTAATTTTTTAATACACTGAGAGAAGAAATGTTAACTATTAACATATGTATTTTCGGATATGGCGAAATAGATACATATTTGCCCTAAACGTATAACACTTTTGATCAAATATAATTTGGTAATTGTCAAAAAATTATATTTATTTAAAAGTGTCATACGTTTGGGGCAAATATATATCTATTTCGCCATATGCGAAAATACATATGTTAATAGTTAACATTTCTTCTCTCAGTGTAGACACAGTTGCTTCAGATTTCTCATATTTTATATTTTTTCTACACTGAGAGAAGAAATTTTTACTTTTAAGATATGTATATTTTTCCCAAATTTTCATTCGATAATATAAAAAAAAGTAAATGAAAAATTATGAGTCTGCTCTTTTCTGACTGTCTTCTGATTGGCTCCTGCTCAAGAATTAAAGGTGTTATAGATTTTACAATAAATTTGATCAACGCGGAGTTTTTGTGTAGATTTCTTTTATTTTTTGAATTTTTTATATTTTTTAATACTTGTAAAATTTGTTGGAATTTACTCGCATTTTTATAGATTCTGAGTATTGTTTATGGACACTGTATCTATTTCTAGAATTCCAAGTATGCTGCATTTTAAATATTACCATAAATTTTTCAGAAAACGATTCCCTTATACATTTTTATATGTTTATATTTATTTTAGTGTTTTTCGGATATTAGAAAAAATCATGTCTGCATAGGATTTGATGGACTGCTAGTATTTTGAGTATTTCCAAGTTTTTATAAAATTTGGTGCATGACATTACAATAACAAGATTTAGACGCCATTATTTTATGGATTCCTTTTGTTAATTTATTGGTCGTGATACAGGAGGACACAAAATAATGTATGTGTCTTTGGACGGATGAAATGTGTGTGCTATGAAGACAAAAATTTGATTATTACGGTGTCTTACAAATCGGAAAAGTGTACTGGTAACGGCAGCTTAGAAAAATTTAGGAAATATTTGTCGGAATCAAATTTTTTCTTCGTATGTGCATATGGTCGCCTGCTCCGGTGATTATTTTCTAATCTTTTTGTGGTTTTGCATACTCAGGTCAAGGACGAGCTTCGAATTTTGAATTTTTGTTCATGAAAAACGGTTGATTGAGCGTCCGAATTCCGCGATTGATTCAGAAAATTCGGGAAACGTGAAAATAAACACTCGTGGTTTTTTTTCCAAGTCTTAGGAATTCCAAAATAGTTTATTCTTCAATTAGTGGAAAATAGTTTTGTTTTCTGCTTTTTACTGAAGAAATTTCATTGGAATGTCACGATTCGATTGATGCCAAGGAAACAGGAATTTGGGCGTTCAATCTCACACATATTTATATATATTTTTCAAAATTTAGGACGAAAAGTTCTGAATTTTGATTCGTGAAAATGGGCCTTAGACCCTTCATAGAAATCGCAAATTATATCGTCGATAGATTGAAAGATCATTTCCAATTTTTATAAGTAAAGTTTGTAAGTTGGTTTACTATTTTCATTGCTCATTTCTGTTTTGTTTGTTTATAAATAAATTATTTGAAAGAGTAGTTTGTCGTATTTTTCAAACGCACTTTAATTATTCAGTGTCACACAGTTTTATTATATTTACACATTTTGTATGATAGTATAATAATTAGTTGTTTTCTTCCCAATAAACTACGAGTTTCTTGTTTTGTTTAATAATAAATTACAAGTTAAAACATATATAGATTATCGAATTTGGAAAATGTTCAGCAAATATACTTAACTTTCGTATTTGAAAAATTTTCGAATGATCAAAATTATGACAAACAAAAATATATAGTTATGATTATAAATAATAAATCTTGAATTAAAACTAATAACTAATAACTTTATTATATCAACATCAAAACAAGTGTTGGTTCACAATCGAAACTTTATTTTTCAAACTTATCCAGTTCACAGTCAATTATATTTGTAAATGCTCATAAATCTTCAGACAAACGCTGCTCTTTTCACTTTATCAGTGGAGGTTTTTTCTTTGACTTCTTTCGGGATTTTTCCGACGTCTATTTGAACTTTCGGAGTGGTATTCGTATTGTCCACTACTTTAGGAGTAGAAACTGCAGGTCCTGTAGTTTTACCACTCAACTCGCCAGTTGTTTCTTCTCTCTGAAATTTCCAAAAAGTTAAATTCTAAAAAACCTTCATTTTTTTTACTCAATTCATTGAATTTACAAAGTTTAGTTGTTAAAAGATTCCTAAACAATTATCCAGAGAAATCAATTCGTTTGCCTGAACTAAAAGTTTATTTAAGTGAACCAAATCGAATTTTTTCTGTCACTTAAATGATTTTTTCTGTTTATGTGAAAATGGTTGTGTCTTTCATTATAATTTTCCGAATTCTTAACTTACTCTGTAACGACCGTGATGTTTCCCATGTCCATGATTTCCATGACCTCCATGTCCTCCATGGTGGTGACCTCCACCATAATCTCCCCCACCATGATATCCTCCCCCACCATGATATCCTCCCCCGCCATGATATCCTCCTCCGCCATGGTAACCTCCACCTCCATGATAACCACCTCCACCTCCATGATAACCACCTCCACCATGATGATAACCACCTCCCCCACCGTGACCACGGTGCTAATAAAAAACATTTTCTCAATTGAAAAATCCAATTATCCATACGTACACTGAAAAACCGATTTGGTTCACTTAAATGAATTTTTAGTTCAGAGAAACAAATTTTGTTTCATTCTCTCAAAAAACGTACGTTTCTGCTCACTTGAATTTGTTTGTTTGAACTAAAAATATTTTACGGTCAAAAAAAATTCGTTTGTCTGAACTAAAAATTTATTTTAGTAAACCAAATAACGACAAAATAGTTTTATCCACAATAAAAGGTCCCTTATGGTACTCTTACATAAGCAACCTTTTCTCGCGTTAGGTTGAATGTTTAGGTTTTCAATTAAGTTGTATGTTACAACATTCGGAAAATTTAGAGAGCAGCATAACAAAAAATAAATTGTAAACAAAGGCGTCAAAAACTTTACTCACAATTATGAAATACTCTTTTTTTGAAAAATTGGGATTGGTAAGATTAAGGTCTTGTTTGAAGTTGGTTTTTTGTTGATATGCTGTTGTCTTAAATTTTTTTGAATTTTATAAGGATCTTTACTGAATAAATTTTCGAACTATGAAATATGAGATTTTCAGATTTTCTGAATTTTTAAAAAAACTGTACATGCATAAAAAAAATACGCATAATATTGTTCTTAATATCGTAAAATAAAGATTGAATTTTTAGTATCTTCGTATTCCAGAGTATTTGTGAAGTTATGTCAAATTTTTCAATTTTTTTATATATTCCTAGTACTTTTATTGATTGTTGTACAGGTTTCTAGAACTTGATGCACTAGAATTCAAAGTTGATTTAAAATTTTTCTATTTTATTGATTTTTTAAAAAAATAGTATAAAATGTTTCTAGTTGTTTTAGTTTTTTTCCTATTTTTTCAGTATTCATTCATTTTGAAAAATTTTTTTAGTATTGTTATAAATTTTTATAGAATTCCAGAACTCGATGCTCTAGTTATCAAAGATTTATATATTTTTAGTATTCATAAAATTTAGTAGGATTTCCAAAATTTTTATTAATTTCTAGCACTCGATGCTGTAGAATTTAAAGTTTCATAAATTTATCGTATTAGAATAGATTTTTCGGAAAAAAGTATTTATATTATTTGAGGGATTTTTTCACATTTTCATAAATCACTACATAGATTTTCAAAAATCGATGTTCTATTTATCAAAATTTAAGAGATTTTCAGTAATACATTTATTTCTAATATTTTCATGATTTTTTAAAATTTCCTAGTATTCATAAAATGTTGTAAATTCCTAGAATGCAATATTCCTGGAATACAGTATCTGAAAGATTTTGTTTTATATAATAAATTCATCAAAAAACTATCTTTATAAATTTATACTTATTTTTAGGAATTTAGATATTGACTTTTATTTACATTTTAATGCTCTGCTAGAAATCAAATCAAAGTTTTTATAATTTCTGGACTGTCGATATGTTGGAAGAAAAATACGATAAACATTCATAATTATTGAATGGATTTCTAGTATTTTGATTATTTCCCGTATCTTTTAGTACATATTCTTAAAACTTACATAGATTTTATATCAGTTTCATAAATTCCTAGTAGTATTTTCATAGATTATCGGTTTAACGGTAACTGATGTTCCTGAAATTCTAAATCTGGAATTGTCTAATCGTTAACCATTAAAAAATAAACGAAAACTAAGAAAAAATTGATTTCCTGTTTTTACTCAAGACACAAGTGAAAAACAGTGAAAAATATTAATAGTACATTATGGAACGTAGTGCAAGGGTCGAATTTGGCGAAGACGAGGGTTCAGGCCCGATGCGAAGCCGAGGGTTTGAATCGTCTTCGCAAAATGAGACACTTGCACTAAGTTACATACAGTATTTTATGCAATTCTAGTCTCAAAGCCCGTCCAAATGTTTTGTTGTTTTCGTTTATTTCTCAACGTTTAGAACTTGAGAAACATAATAAATGAAATAACATTGGAGAAAGAAAAATTTTAGTTCAGTAGAAAGGGAAATTATTAATTAACAAAAGCAAAACATCAATCAAGTTTGCAGAAAAGAAGCATTTGAATTATTTTTTGCAATAGGATTTACGATGAATCTTAATTTAAGCAAAATATATACTGAAGTAGAATTTTAGACACTGAATTTTTTTTTTCGCACATATTTTATGAAAAGGCATACTTATGTTCTTTTTAAATTATTTTAATGTTCCTAAAAATTGTTTTGCATGCTCACGTATCACAGTTTACAACATATAATTACCGGTTCACAAGACACCGCAATTAATCCAATCAGTACCAAAGCGAAGGAAACGATAAACCTCGCCCTGGAAAAATCAAAATTTGCTCCAATCAACTCCTAATTTGAAAAAGTTAGAAACTCATCTATAGTCTTTTTATGTAAATTATTCTAGGTGATTCAGGTTGAGTTTTTTTTTGCGTGAAAATTTTTTTCAAACATCTCTATCGAAATCAATGAAACAAATATAATATGCAGGGTGTCCCAAAGTCCGCGATAAAAAAAAAATCCTGAATTCCTTTTTCAATTTCGAGTCGAAAAGTCCTTTACCACTTTTTGCAAAACTCA
>JAPYZL010087232.1:0-14939 GCA_030522825.1 Platygaster orseoliae
ATTACTTTGAAGGGGACAAAATAGATATTCATGAATAAATAAATAATTCTTGAAAAAACATGAAATTCGCGATACTTTTTGAACAAACCTCGTATAAGCATTAACCTAATTCTGGAGGAAATTGTCTCCAAGAAAATTCAGTTGTATCAAATCCGGGGCCAGGGAGAGTGCTGATTTTTTGCATAGTTGATCATTGACTTGCTGATATATTAATTGAGCAAAAAAAATGTAAGTGCTCAAGAAAATCGCGAGATACGAATTATTATTTAAACTACTAGCTTTAACCTCATTTTGGAGGCTACTGTCGCCAAGAAAATTCAATTGTAATAAATCCGGGACTTGGGAGAGTGCTGATTTTATAATAATAATAATAATAATAATAATAATAATAATAATAATAATAATAATAATAAAGATAATAATAATAACAATAATAATATAATAAAAAAAGAATAAAAAAATAGAATAACAAATGAAATTGGAGGCTCTTGTCTCCAAAAAATTTCAGTTTTATCTAATGAGGGAACAGGGAGAGTGCTGATTTTTTGCATAGACAATCTTTGACTTGCTGATATATTACTTGGGCCATGAAGAATGTAATTGCTCATGAAAATAACCTACTAATATCATAATTCAGCAACAAAAAAAGTGATCGCCTCAGAAACCCACAAGATGCGAATTTTTATTTCAACTACTCGCTTAACCAGGGAACCTTCTCCAAAAAAATGCATTTACCTCCAATCCGGGACCTGGTAAAGTGCGGATTTTTTGTATAGTCACTTGTCGGCCTACTGATATCATAATTTAGCAACAAATAATCGGATCGCCTAAGAAACCCGCAAGATGCGAATTTTTATTTCAACTACTCGCTTAACCAGACAATCTTCTCCAAGAAAATGCATTTTCCTCCAATCCAGGACCTTGTAGAGTGCTGATTTTTGCATAGTCACTCTTCGACCTACTGATAACATAATTCAGCGACAAAAATGTGATCGCCAAAGAAACCCGCAAGATGCGAATTTTTATTTCAACTAGTCGCTTAATCAGGAAACCTTCTTTAAGAAAATTCAGTTTTCTCGAATCCGGGACCTGGGAGAATGCTAATTTTCCGCATAATCACTCTTTAACTCGATGATATCATAATTCAGCAATGAAAAACGTGATGGCGTAAGAAACTTGCAAGATGCGAATTTTGATTCAAACTACCCGCTTAATCAGAGGACCTTCTTTAAGAAAATTCAGTTCTCTCGAATCCGGGACCTGGAAGAGTGCTGATTTTTTGCATAGTCACTCTCCAACTTACTGATACCATTATACAGAAACAAAAAATGTAACTGCCTAAAAAGCCCGCAAGATGCGAATTTTTATTTAAACTAGTCGCTTAATCAGAAAACCTTCTTTAAGAAAATTCAGTTTTCTCGAATCCAGGACCTGGGAGAGTGCTAATTTTCCACATAATCACTTTCCAACTCACTGATATCATAATTCAGCAATAAAAAATTTTATGGCCTAAGAAACTGCAAGATGCGAATTTTTATTTAAACTACTCGCTTAATTGGAGAACCTTCTTCAAAAAATTCAGATTTCTCGAATCCAGGACCACGAAGAGTGCTGATTTTCGGTATAATCACTCTTCAACTCACTGATCTCATAATTGAGCTAAAAAAAATGTGATGACCTAAGAAACTCGAAAGATGCTAATTTTGATTTGAACTAGTCGCTTAATCAGAGAACTTTCTTCAAAAAAATTCAGTTTTCTCGAATCCGGGACCTAGGAGAGTGCTTATTTTCGGCATAATCACGCTTCAACTCACTAATGTCATAATTCAGCAATAAAAAATGTGATGGCCTAAGAAACTCGCGAGATGCGAATTTTCATTTAAACTACTCGCTTAATTACAGAACCTTCTTAAAAAAAATTCAGATTTCTCGAATCCGGGACCTGGGAGAGTGCTAATTTTTTGCATAGTCACTCTCCAACTCACTGACATCATAATTCAGCAATAAAAAATGTGATGGCCGCAGAAACTCGCGAAATGCGAATATTTATTTTAACTAGTCGCTTAATCAGAAAACGTTCTTCAAGAAAATTCAGTTTTCTCGAATCCGGGACCTAAGAGAGTGCGTATTTTCCGCATAATCACTCTTCAACTCACTGATATCATAATTCAGCAATAAAAAATGTGATGGCTTAAAAAAACTCGCAAGATGCGAATTTTGATTCAAACTAGTCGCTTGATCAGAGAACCTACTTCAAGAAAATTGTTTTTTCTCGAATCCAGTACCTGGGAGAGTGCTAATATTCCGCATAATCACTCTTCAACTCACTGATATCATAATTCAGCAATAACAGAAGTGCTCCCCTAAAAAACTCGGAAGATGCGAATTTTTAATTTAAACGAGTCCCTTATTCAAAGAACCTTCTTCATGAAAATTCAGTTTTCTCGAATCCGGGACCTGTGAGAGTGCTGATTTTTTGCATAGTCACTCCCCAACTCACTGGTATCATAATTCAGCAATAAAAAAAGTAATCGCCTAGGAAACTCGCAAGATGCTAATTTTTATTAGAACTACACTTCCAATCAGAGAACCTTCTTCAAGAAAATTCAGTTTTCTCGAATCCGAGAACTAGAAGAGTGCAGATTTTTTGCATAGTAACTCCGTAACTCACTGATATCATACTTCAACAATATGAAATGTGATGACCGAAGAAACTCACAAGATGCGAATTGTCATTTAAACTACTCGCTTACTCAAAGAACATTCTTCAAAAAAATTCAGTTTTCTCAAATCCGAGACCTGGGAGAGCGCTGATTTTTTTAAAGGTCAATCTTCAACTCACAGATATCATCATTCAGCAATAAAAAAATGGGTTGGCTTGAGATACTCGGCATATGCGAATTTTTATTGAAACTACTCGCTTAATCAAATAACCTTCTTTAAGAAAATTCAGGTATCTCGAATACGGGACCTGGGACAGTGCTGTTTTTCCGCATACTCACTCTCCAACTTACTGATATCATAATTCAGTAATAAAAAATGTGAAGGCCTAGGAATCTCGAAAAATGCGAATTTCTATTTAAACTACTCGCCTAATCAGAGAACCTTCTTCAAGAAAATTCAGTTTTCTCGAACCCGGGACCTTCGAGAGTGCTGATTTTTTTCATAGTCACTCTACAACTAACTGATATCATAATTTAGCAGTAAAAAATTTGATGGCCTAAAAAACTCGCAAGATGCGAATTTTTATTTGAACTACTCGCTCAATCAGAGAACCTTCTTCAAGAAAATTCAGTGTTCTCGAATCTTGGACCTGGGAGAGTGCTGATTTTCCACAGATTCACTTCCCTTCTCACTGATATCATAAATCAGTAATAAATATGTGATGGCCTAAGAATCTCGCAAGATGCGAATTTCTATTTAAACTACTCGCCTGATCAGAGAATCTTCTTCAAGAAAGTTCAGTTTCTTTGAATCCGGGAACCGGGAGAATGCTGATTTTATGGACAGTTACTTTCCGAAGCACTGACATCATAATTTAACAATAAAAAGGTCATTGCCTCAGAAACGCGCAAGATGCGAATTTTTATTTGAACTACTCTCTCAATCAGTGAACCTTCTTCAAAAAAATTCAGTTTTCTCGAATCGGGGACCTGAGAGAGTGCAGATTTTTTGCATAGTCACTCCTTAACTCAGTGATATCAAAATTCAATAATATGAAATTTAATGACCTAAGAAACTCGCAAGATGCGAATTGTTATTTAATCTACTCGCTTACGCAAAGAACCTTCTTCAAGAAAATTCAGTTTTCTCGAATCCGGGACCTGGGAGAGTGCAGATTTTTTGCATAGTTACTCTTCAACTCACTGACATTATCATTCAGCAATAAAAAATGTGATGGCCTAAGAAACTCGCAAGATGCGAATTTTTATTTAAACTACTCGCTTATCAGAGAACCTTCTTCAATAAAATTTAGTTTTCTCGAATCCGGAACCTGGGAGATTGCAGATTTTTTGCATAGTCACTCCTTAATTTTCTGATATCATAATCCAACAATAAAACACGTAATGACCTAAGTAACTCGCAAGATGCGAATTTTTATTCAGACTAGTCGCTTTATCAGAGAACCAATTTCAAGAAGATTCAGTTTTCTCGAATCCGGGACCTAGGAGAGTGCTGACTTTTTGCATAGTCACTCCCCTACTCACTGATATGATAATTCAGCAAAAAAAAAAAATGTAATGGCCTAAGGAACTCGCAAGATGCGAATTTTTAAAAAATTACTTACTTACTCAGAGAACCGTCTTCAAAAATATTCAGTTTTCTCAAATCCGAGACCTGGGAGAGTGCTGATTTTTTGCATAGTCACTCCCCAACTCACTTATATCACAATATAGCAATAAAAAATGTGATGGCCTAAGAAACTCGCAAGATGCGAATTTTTATTTAAACTACAAGCCTAATCAGAGAACCTTTCTCAAGAAAATTCAGTTTTCTCGAATCCGGGACCTGGGAAATTGCTGATTCTTTGCATAGTCACTCTCCAACTCACTGATATAATACTTCAGCATTAAAAAATCTGATGGTCTAAGAAACTCGTAAGATGCGAATTTTTATCTAAACTACTCACTCAATCAGAGAACCTTCTTCATGAACATTCAGTTTTCTCGAATCCGGGACCCCGAAGAGTGCTGATTTTTTGCATAGTTACTCCTTCACTCACTAATATCATAATTCACCAATAAAAATGTAATGACGTAAGAAACTCGCAAGTTGCGAATTGTTATTAAAATTACTCGCTTACGAAAAGAACCTTCTTCGAGAAAATTCAGTTTTCTCGAATCCGGGACTTGGGAGAGTGGTGATTTTCCGCATAATCACTCATCAACTCACTGCTATCATAATTGAACAATAGAAAATGTGCTCGCCTAAGAAACTCGCAAGATTCTTATTTTGATTTAAACTAGTCGCTTAATCAGAGATCCTTCTTCAAAAACATTCGGTTTTCTCGAAACCGGGACCTGGGAGTTTTGATTTTTTGCATAGTACCTCCCTAACTCACTTATGACATAATTTAGCAATAAAAAATGTCATAGCCTAAGAATCTCGAAGGAGGGAATTTTGATTTAAACTAGTCGCTAAGTCAGAGAACATTCTTCAAGAAAATTCAGTTTTCTCGAATCCGGGACATGGAAGAAAGCTAATTTTCCGGATATTCCCTCTTCAAACCACTGATATCATAATGTAGTAATAAAAAATTTGATGGACTAAGGTTCGTGCAAGATGCGAATTTCCATTTAAACTACTCGCCTAATCAGAGAACCTTTATCAAGAAAATTCATTTTTCTCGAATCCAGGACCTGGATAAAAGTTGATTTTCCGCATGTTCACTCTCCAACTTACTTATATCATAATTCAGTAATAAAAAATGTGATGGACTTAGGATCTCGCAAGATGCGGATTTCCATTTAAACTGCTCGCCAAATGAGAGAACCTGTGATAAGAAAATTCAGTTTTCTCGAATCCAGGACCTGAGAGAGTGCTCATTTTTGGCATAGTCACTCCTAGAACGACTGATAGCGTAATTCGTCAATATAAAATGTGATGGACTAAGGAACTCGCAAGATGCAAATCTTTAATAAATTACCCGCCTAATCAGAGAACCTTCTTCAAGAAAATTCAGTTTTCTCGAATCCGGGACCTGGGATAGTGCTGATTTTATGCACAGTCACTCCTTAACTCACTGATACCATAATTCAACAATAAAAAAGGTGATGACCTTAGAAACTCGCAACATGCGAATTATTATTTAATCGACTCACTCAATCAGAGAACCTTCCTCAAGTAAATTCAGTTTTCTTGAATCCGGAACCTGGGGGAGTGCTGATTTTTCGCATAGTCACTTTTCAACTCACTGATATCATCATTCATTAATAAAAAAGGTAATGGCCTAAGGCATTCGCAACATGTGAATTTTTATTTAAACTACTCGCTTAATCAGAAAAACCGACTTCAAGAAAATTCAGATTGTAAAATCCGGGACCTGGGAGAGTGCCGATTATCCGAATAGCCACACTTAAACTCACTGATATCATAATTCAGTTATGAAAAATCTGATGAACTAAGCATCTCATAAGATGCGAATTTCCATTTAAACTACTTGCCTAATCAGAAAAACTTTTCAAGAAAATTCAGTTTTCTCGAATTCGGGACCTGGGAAAGTGTTTATTTTCCGCATAATCAGTCTTAAACTCACTGATACTATAATTCAGCAATGAAAAATGTGATGGCCTACGAAACTCCTAAGATGCGAATTTTCATTCAAACAACTCGCTTAATAAGAGAACATTCTTCAAGAAAATTCTGTTTTCTCGAAACCTGGACCTGGGAGAGTACTGACTTTTTGCATAGTCCCTCCCGAACTCACTGATATCATAATTCAGCAATAAAAAATGTGATGGCCTAAGCTAACCTAACCTAACTTAGCTTAATTAGGGAACATTGTTCATGAAAATTCAGTTTTCTCCAATGGCCTACTTTGGATATTGCTGATTTTTTGCATAGTCAATCTTTGACTTACTTTTATAATAATTTAGCATTTAAACTTGAGGTGGATTAAAAAACTCGCGAAATACGAATTTTTATTTCAACTACTAGCTTCAATAGGGAACATTGTTCATGAAAATTCGGTTTTCTCAAATTGTGGACCTTGGATTTTGCTAAATATCGGCATAGTCAATCTTTGACTTACTTTTATAATTATCAAGCAATAAAAATCGAGGTGGATAAAGAAACTCGCGAAATAGGAATTTTTATTTCAACTACTAGCTTGAACATGGAACATTGTTCATGAAAATTCGATTTTCTCAAATTGCGGACCTTGGATTTTGCTGATTTTATGCATAGTCAATCTTAGACTTACTTTTATCATTATTAAATAATGAAAATCGAGGTGGATAAAGAAACTCGCGAAATAGGAATTTTTATTTCAACTACTAGCTTGAACAGGGAACATTGTTCATGAAAACTCGGTTCTCGCAAATTGCGGACCTTGGACTTTGCTGATTTTTTGCATAGTCAATCTTTGACTTACTTTTGTAATAATCAAGCAATAAAAATTTAGGTGGATAAAGAAACTCGCTAAATAGGAATTTTTATTTCAACTACTAGCTTGAACAGGGAACATTGTACATGAAAATTTGGTTTTCTCAAATTGTGGACCTTGGATTTTGCTGATTTTTTGCATGGTCAACCTATGGCTTACTTTTATAATACTTAAACATTTCAAATCGAGAAGGATTAATACACTCGAGAAATACGAATTTTTATTTCAACTACTAGCTTGAACAGGGAACATTGTTCATGAAAATTCGGTTTTCTTAAATTACGGACCTTGGATTTTGCTGATTTTTCGCAGTCAATCTCTGCCTTACTTTTATTATAGTTAAGCAATAAAAATCGAGGTGGATCAAGAAACTCGCGAAAGACGAATTTTTATTTCAACTACAAGCTTGAACATTGAACATTGTTCATGAAAATTCGGTTTTCCCAAATTGCAGACCTTGGACTTTGCTGATTTTTTGCAAAGTCAATCTTTGACTTACTTTTATAATAATTACGCATTTAAAATCCAGGTGAATCAATAAACTCGCGGAATACGAATTTTTATTTCAACGACTAGCTTGAACATGGAACATTGTTCATGAAAATTCGGTTTTCTCAAATCGCGGATCTTGGATTTTGCTGATTTTTTGCATAGTCAATCTTTGATTTACTGTTATAATAATAAGGCAATAAAACTAGAGGTGAGTGAAGAAACTTGTGAAAGACGAATTTTTATTTCAACTACAAGCTTTAACAGGGAACATTGTTCACGAAAATTCGGTTTTCTCAATTTGCGGACCTTGGATTTGGCTGATTTTTTAAAAGGTCAATCTGTGACATACTTGTATAATAATGTAGAATTAAACATCAAGGTGTAATTATGAACTCGCGAAAGACAAATTTTTATATCAACTACAAGCTTGAACGGGGAACATTGTTCATGAAAATTCGGTTTTCCCAAATTGCGGACCGTGGATTTGCTGATTTTTTGCATAGTCAATCTTTGATTTACTTTTATAATAATAAGGCAATTAAACTAGAGGTGGGTAAAGAAACTTGCGAAAGACGAATTTTTATTTCAACTACTAGCTTGAACAGGGAACATTTTTCATGAAAATTCGGTTTTTTCAAATCGCGGACCTTGGATTTTACTATTTTTTTGCATAGTCAATCTTTGACTTACTTTGATGATAATTTAGCATTAAACATCGAGGTGGAAATATAAACTCGCGAATCACGAATTTTTATTTCATCTACAAGCTTGAACAGAGAAAGTTGTTCATAAAAATTCGGTTTTCTCAAATAGCGGACCTTGGATTATGCTGTTTTTTGCATAGTCAATCTTTGAAATACTTCTATAAAAATTAGGCATTTCAAATCGAGGTGAATTAATAAACTCGCGAAATATGAATTTTTATTTCTACTACTAGCTTGAACAGGGAACGTTGTTCATGGAAATTCGGTTTTCTCAAATTGCGGACGTTGGATTTTGCTCATTTTTTGCATGATGTATCTTTGACTTACTATTATAATAATTAAACAATAAAAATCGAGGTAGGTCAATAAACTCTCGAAATACGAATTTTTATTTAAACTACTCGCTTGAACAGGGAACATTGTTCATGAAAATTCGGTTTGCTCAAATTGCAGACCTTGGATTTTGCTGATTTTTTGCATAGTCAATCTTTGACTTACTATTATAATAATTTAGCATTTAAAATCGAGGTGCATCAATTAATATGCGTAATACGAATTATTATTTCACTTTCTAGCTCGAACAGGGAACATTGTTCATGAAAAATTCGGTTTTCTCAAATTACAGATCTTGGATTTAGCTGATTTTTTGCAACGTTCAATCTTGGACTTACTTTTATAATAATTAAGCATTTAAGATTGTGGTGGATCAATCAACTCGCGAAATACGAATTTTTATTTCAACTACTACCTTGAACAGGGACCATTGTTCATGAAAATTCGGTTTTCTCAAATTGCGGACTTTGGATTTTGCTGATTTTTTGCATCGTCAGTCTTTGACTTACTTTAATAATAATTAAGCAATTCAAATCCAGGTAGATAAAGAAACTCGCGAAAGACGAATTTTCATTTCAACTATTAACTTTAACAGAGAACATTGTTCATGAAAATTTGGTTTTCTCAAATTGCGGACCATAGATTTTGCTGATTTCTTGCATAGTAAATCTATGACTTCTTTTTATAATACTTTAGCATTTAAGATCGAAACGGATTAATAAACTCGAGAAATACGAATTTTTATTTCAACTACTAGCTTGAATAGGGAAAATTGTTCATGAAAATCCGGTTCTTTCAAATTGCGGACCTTGGGTTTTGCTGATTTTTTGCATAGTCAATCTTTGACTTACTTGTATAATACTTGAGTATTTAAAATCAAGAAGGATTAATAAACTCGAGAAATACGAATTTTCACTTCAACTACTAGCTTGAACAGGGAACATTGTTCATAAAAAATTGGTTTCCTCAAATTGCGGACCTTGGATTTTGCTGATTTTTCGCATAGTCAATCTTTTATTCAATTTAATAATAATTTATCATTAAAAATCGAGGGGTATAACAAACTCGTGAATCACGAATTTTTATTCCAACAACTAGCCTAAACAGGGAACCTTCTCCAAGAAAATGCGATTTTCCTCCAATCCGGGACTTTCAAGAGTGCTGATTTTTTGCATAGTCACTCTTCGACCTACTGATACCATAATACATCCTCTAAATTTAATCGCAAGAGAAACCCGCAAGATGCGAATTTTTATTCTAACTACTCGTCTGACCAGGGAACCTTCTCCACGAATCTTCATTTTACTCTAATCCGGGAAATTGTTGAGAGCTGTTTTTTCGCATAGTCACTCTTCAACCTACCGTTATCATAATTTAGTAAGAAAAATCTGATCGCCTTAGTAAACCGCAAGATGCGAATTTTTATTTCAACTACTCGCTGAACTAGGGAACCTACTCCAAGAAAATGCATTTTTAACCAATCCAGGATCTGGTAGAGTGCTGATTTTTTGCATCGTCACTCTTCGACCTACTGATATCATAATTCAGCAACAAAAAATGTGATCGCCAAAGAAACTCGCAAGATGCAAATTTTTATTTCAACTACTCGCTTAACCAGGGAACCTTCTCCAAGAAAATTCATTTTTCTCTAATCCGGGAACTTGTAGAGTGCTGATTTTTCGCATTATCACTCTTCGACCTACTGATATCAAAATTTAGGGAGAAACAATGTGATCGCCAAAAAAACCCGCAAGATGCGAATTTTTATTTCAACTACTCGCTTAACCAGTGAACCTCCTCCAAGAAAATGCATTTTCCTCCAATCCGGGACCTGGTGAAGTGCTGATTTTTTGCAGTCACTCTTCGACCTACTGATATCATAGTTTAGTAACAAAAAATCTGATCGCCTAAGAAACCCGCAAGATACGAATTTTATTTGAACTACTCGCTTAACCAGGGAACTTTCTCGAAGAAAATGCATTTTCCTTCAATCCGGGACCTGGCAGAGTGCTGATTTTTTGCATAGTCACTCTTCGAAATACTAATATCATAATTCAGAAACAAAAAATTTGGTCGCCAAAGAAACTAACATGATGCGAATTTTTATTTCATCTACTAGCTTAAACAGCAAACATTGTTCATGAAAATTCGGTTTTCTCAAATGTGCGGAACTTGTATTTTGCAAATTTTTTGCATAGTCAATCTTTGACTTACTCTCATAATAATTCAGCAATTAAAATCGAAGTGGATTGGAAAACTAGCGAAATTCGATTTTTTATTTTAACTACAAACTTAACTAGGAAACTTTATCCAAGAGAATTCATTTTTCTCAAATCCGGGACCTGGTGGAGTGCTAATTTATGCATAGTCACTCTTCGACCTATTGATATTATAATTCAGTAACAATAAACGTGCTTGCCTATGAAACCCGCAAGATGTGAATTTTTATTTTAACTTCTAGCTTAAACAGCTAACATTGTTCATGAAAATTCGGCTCTCTTAAATGTGCGGTCCCCGGATTTTGCAGAGTTTTTGCATCGTCCATCTTATACTTACTTTCATAATAATTCAGCAATGAAAATTGAGGTGGATTGAGAAACCCGCAAAATACGAATTTTTATTTCAACTACTCGCTTAACCAGGGAACCTTCTGCATGAAAATGCATTTTCCTCCAATCCGTGACCTGGAGAAGTGCTGATTTTTTGCATAGTCACTTTTCGACCGACTGATATCATAATTCACCAACGAAAAAGGTGACCGCCAAAGAAACCAGCTAGATGCGTATTTTCATTTCAACTACTCGCTTAACCAGGGAACCTTCTCCAAGAAAATGCATTTTCCTCCAATCCGGGACCTTGTAGAGTGCTGATTTTTTGCATAGTCACTCTTCGACCTACTGATATCATGCATTTTCCTCCAATCCGGGACCTGGTAGAATGCTGATTTTTTGCATATTCACTCTTCGACGTACTGATATCATAATTTAGCAACAAAAAATCCGATTACCTAAGAAACCTGCAAGATGCAAATTTTTTTCAACTACTCGCTTAACGAGGGAACCGTCTCCAATCAAATTTATTTTTCCCAAATCCGGGACCTTGTAGAGTGCTGAGTTTTTGCATAGTCACTCTATGACGTACTGATATCATAATTCAGCAACAAAAATTGTGATCGCCAAAGAAACCCGCAGGATGTGAATTTTATTTCAACTACTCGCTCAACCAGGGAACCTTTTCCAAGAAAATGCATTTTCCTTCAATCTAAGACCTGGTAGAGTGCTGATTTTTTGCATAGTCACTCTTCCACCTACTGATATAATAATTCAGCAACTAAAATGTGATCGCCAAAGAAACCCGCACGATGCTAATTTTTATTTCAACTACTCGCTTAACCAGGGAACTTTCTCCAAGAAAATTCATTTTTCTCAAATCCGGGACCTTGTAGATTCCTCATTTTTTGCAGTCACTCGTCGACCTACTGATATCATAATTCAGCAAGAAAACATCAAATGGCCTAAAAAACCCGCAAGATGCGAATTTTCATTTCAACTACCCGCTTAACCAGGGAATCTTCGCCAAGAAAATTCATGTTTCGCAAATCGGGGAACTGGTAGAGTGCTGATTTTATAATTATAATAATAATAATATAATTATAATAAAGAAAATTGAATAATAAATAAAATTCGAGGCTATTGTCTGCAAGAAAATTCAGTTTTATCAAATCCGAGACCAGGGAGAATGCTGATTTTTTGCATAAACAATCTTTGACTTGCTGATATATCAATTGAGCAATAAAAAATGTGATTGCTTAAGAAAATCGCGAGATAGGAATTTTTATTTAAATTACTAACTTCAACCTGATTATGGAAGCAATTATATCCAAGGAAATTCAGTTTCATATAAATCCGGGACGAAGAAGAGTGCTGATTTTTTGCATAGTCAATCGTTGACTTACTTTTATAATAATTGAGTGATAAAAAAACGAGGGAAGCAAAAATTGCGCAAAAAACTAATTTCTATTTAAACTACTAGTTTTATTCACTGTCTGGCGAGAACATTCTTCGTGAAAATTCGGTTTTTTCACTCTGGGATCATTGAGAGTGCTGATTTTTCGCAGAGTCAATCGTTGACTTACTTTCATAATAATTATTATAATATAATAATTTCATAATAATATAATAATCATATAATAATTGAGATTTTATTATGAACTTACTTTCATAATGTATATAATATTTGTTAAGTTTTCAAAAACGAAATTAATGAAGTATACAACAACTTTTTCATCGATTATCAATAGTTTGCTATCGCATTACACTTTTTAGTCTCACGAGTGCTTGTAAACGTGAAAAATTGGATATTGTAATATAAGCTTGATGCCTAGAAAATTATATAAAAAGACAATTAACAGCCAATTTTTATAGTTTCAACGATTGAATTATCCAATAAATGATGAAAGATCATGAACAAACGCCATTCCAGATGAAAATAGACTTAAATTTTCATTTTAAAAATTAGCAACCCCACAGCAAACTTTGAAGGTTGCTGTTGGGTTACAACCTGCATGCCAGGGGTTCTATACACTTGCTGAAGGAATTTCAAAAAAAAATTTTGCACTTTCAAGAAGTTGATTTTGAAATATCAAAATTTTCTTATGAAAAATCTTGCTTTTGTTTGCTTGCTTCAAGCACGCGGTCACGCAAAAATATTTGACAGTCTTCTCTGAAATTTTCACAAACTGTTTTTGAATATAAACAATATGAATTAAATGCAGAAAGAATTTTTCCATTTACGGACGCCTCTTTTGAAGCATTGCAATTTGTTTATGAAAAATTTTCTGAAAAACATTTCTATTTCGAAAATATTTTACGGTCCATTCTGAAATTCTACAAATTGAGGAGTTTTATTCAAGAAGGGCGTTACCGCGCGAAACCGGGTAAAAATATTGTTTAAACTCGTGACGTTATGTCGGAAAATTGAATTTCACAAACACGAAAAACAAAAAATACCAATTGACGGGTTTCGAAAAATCAACTCAAGTCTACGTTTACAACTTTATTCTCTATACAAAAGTTTTCGAGAAAAAAAATTAAAACTGCTCATTTTTGTAATTGACAAATCAATGTTTTTCAATTATCAACTCGCTGCGAATGATTTGTTATTCATCGGAACTGCATATTTGATAGCAATTATTTTTCGCGGAGCTTCAGTGGAGACGACAGTGTTGAAAAAGCGATCGAAAATTGAAGAATAATAAGTTTTTTTTAATCCGAAGAAAAAACCATGTTTTTTGGTCACGGATCAAAAAACGTCTCGAGGAAGTTTGAGTTGCGACAAAGTTTCCACGTTCTCGTCGACTGCTAGTATCTTGCCCAACTTTCTGGAAAATTTTAACACGATATCTTCACAATTAAGCGAAATACAGCGAGTTGAAGTGGAGCGCGCGATTTGCCGCGCGACATTCAGCGCAACGCGTTGCGTCAAGATTTTAGTTTGAGTCAGAATTTCTCAAATCGACCCCCAAAAATGAGAGGTCGCTATAATTGAATCATTTTCCATTCAATGGCTAGATTTTTCGGTATAAAACAACTCCGAAAATTTGTATCTCGATATCTGCATTCTTGCAAAAGTTATTAACAATGAAACTTTTAGGCAGCATTTTACACAAATTAATGCTACTTACGAACTACTGAATAAAATTTAATGCAACTTCAGCAGAAATGAAGTAGGAACTCTAAACTTTCAAAACAATTAGTTGACAATCGAAAAGCTTGATTTTTAATGTTTAAAAAAATTTTTGTTGATAAACAATTAAATAAATTTTCAACTTCTCAACCTTGGATCGAGATCGGGAAAAAAACTTTTTCTAAATACACTTGAGCTACTATTTTCGAAAGAAAATTTTAGTGATCTTCATAACTCTTGAACTTGGAAAATTTTCAATCGTGCGCCGCACGAGCGCGTCCGCGGAGCCTCGGCGATCGGAGCGCAGTAGAGAGTACGGCATGTAATGTTGCATTTTCTTTTGCTTTACAAGTGATTTTTTCCATATTCACAAGTTTGTTATAATACAGGTTGTGATTAAAAGTGCATAAGTGATTATTAAGCGTTAACGGAAATCATTTTGGGATCAGGGAGCCTATTCTTGAAACATGCCTAAATCGAAATGGGAAGAATTCTTGAAATATGCCCATTCCGATGTTACCCGAACTCACACGAGTGAGACCCGACTGGACCCGACGTACGCGCGATGCATACGTCGGGTCCAGTCGGGTCTCACTCGTGCGAGTTCGGGTAACATCGGA
>JAPYZL010087255.1:0-11369 GCA_030522825.1 Platygaster orseoliae
CAAGAGGAGCTTCGTACAGTTGCATATTTTTTATGAACATTATGTGACGTATAGTGCATAAAATTTGTTACATTTTATATTTACATGAATAAAGAAATTGTATTATTTATGTATCCCTACTAACTTTGATTCTCATAAGGTCCTTATAAAAACCTTGTAAGGACCTTATAAGAACCTTAGAAGGATTTTATAAAAAACTTATAAGAAAGCGGAATCCGTATAAAGCATTATAAAAGTGTAATTCCTTATAAGACTGTCTTTTAAGAAATCCAAATCTTATAAGGAAAATGCTGATTCTTATAAGGTCCTTATAAGGCTCTTCTAACCCTTCAAACCATGACGACATCGTCAAATATGTCGTCAGATGAATCGTCATTTTAAAATTACTTTTCTCGTCAAATTGACAACTTAAAACTTTATTTTAGCTCTACATACATATATACAATCGTTATCTATCAGTAATTGAACTCCATTACTTCTAAATAACGTTATGAATGAGACGAGTCGTCATGTGACAGCATGACGATATGTCGTTATCCACGTCAAAATTTGTGGGTTTGAAGGGAAGGATCAAAGTAAGCAGGGTAGTACAATTTCGAAACTTATAAGAATTCAGTTTTCCTATAAGAATTGTATAAGGCCTCTTTGTAAGGGCTTTATAAGGGCCTTATAAGGCCCTTATAAGAAATCCAAATCTTATAAGGAAAATGCTGATTCTTATAATGTCCTTATAAGGCCCTTATAAGAATCACTGTTAGCAGGGCTTATGTGGTACTCAGAAAAAATGCCGCCAGCCAGGATTCGAACTCTCGACCCTGAGAGTGTAAGTCCAATGACTTAACCACTGGTCCAAGAAAGCTTCTGACTATAACTACGATTTTCTCAAAGCTACTAAGTTATTTTGAATTTTTGAAAAATCTTAACTCAAAAAGTTGCAGTTATTAAGACACTATTATTAGTGACGACCTACTGACGACCCGAATGACATGCTCCATGACGACTTTTTGGACTTGGAAATTTTTGAGGGTCGTCGTGACGAGCAGTGACGAGTCGAGCGACGAGTATGCCTGAATTTACTATTTTTGACCCTGAAGAAGTGCCCTCATTAAAATTAATGCGTTGAGTAACCTAACATTGCCTGCGAGGAAAGTAACGAGCAATTAGACAGAAAAATATGACATTTTTAATGACGACCCGATTGACGTGCTCGATGACGACCTCTTGGACTTAGAAATTTTCAAGAGTCGTCAGGACGAAATCACTGTAAAACATCTTAAGATAGAAGCAGTGATAAAATTATTACAATACCGTATTTTAAGTGACAACCAGAATGACGACTTAAATGACGAGCTCGTCATGGTTTGTCGGGTTACCCGAATCTGTAACCAGAACAACTTGGGAATAATCTGGCCTCAGCGATGTGCAGAAAAACCTGGCACCTCCCAAATGGTCTTGGCCATTCATGAGTTCTTAGGACTTATTCTTGGATTACCAAGGCTCTCGCCATCATTCATCCTTTTTCTTGTTTAAATGATGCTGGTTCTTTTTTTCCTTTTTTGGAAATTTATGCTGCTTTCCTTTTGTATTTTTGGTTTGGTTTTTTGAACGCTGAAATGAAATACTCATGTCTTTAATATCAGAACTGAATTTACAGAAAAAAACATAAAAATTAAATATCAATCTGTAAATCTAAAAAAAATTGTGGGTAAATAAAAAAAAAACAATGTCAATGTAATGATTATGTTCATGTACGAAAATAATGACCTCGTTCATTTGTTGCAAATAAAACTGATATTCAACAGGGTTTTTAATAAGACTATCTTCAACTCGAGTGGATTCCATTAATTTTTTTCAAGCAATGAATCTTTTTGCCAAATTCGTGCCTCTTACTTCGAATCCCTGAAAAAATGTAAATTGGAATAAAGTTAGGAAGTGAATGACTCGATTTACAAAATAACAACTAGCAAATTATACACTTATATATAAGTATGGTGTTTAATGAAATTTTAATAAAAAAAAAAAAAAAAAACGATTTGTCGAAAAATTGTTAAACTTTTTGAGATGTGAACCTACCAATTGAGGATCCTAAAAATTTGGAAAATCATTGGATATGAGATGCAGAATCAAACAAAGAGAGGAAAAAATAAAAGTTGTAAATAAAATAATGTAAGGGTGGTGTACGACCATTCGCGTTATCCACCAAACTGTTGCTTTTATCCTGATTCAAAAAAATGCTTGAATTTATTTTGCTTTTAATTTCTGAAATTACAAAAGATACGTTGTTGCTGCTCGCCAATGAATAAATTATTGTTTTTTACGTATGAAAGTTTCTTGCTTCGTAAAATTATCCACTGGATAAGTTATCAAATTTGATGAAAATTATAAGTGAAATCAAAAGACAGATATGAAAAAAATTTTTTTTAATGAGGTATTTCTCTCAAAATAACTTAATTCACGGTGTCTTCCTTTGTGTTATGTATTTAAAAGACTTCCAATTTATATTTCAAAGACTTATTTCACCCATTGGCTTTGTCCGTTCGTTTTTATAATGATTTAAAAAGTGCAACGGAAGTGCAACGCTTAAGCGTTGCATTTGCGTTGCAAAAAGTTTGGCAGGGATAATGTTATTTACAAATAACAGTGCTTTATTTATTGTTAAAAAAATTTTTTTTGCATCACAATAAAATGATTTCTAGCTTTATCCAACCTCGGTTGATTTGATTTTCCGAGATTTGGACGTTTTAAAGTTTTTTTTTAGCTGCCGCCAGGAATATGCATTAATACTTTTTATCACTGTTTGAACTCAAGTTGATAATAATTTCTATTTTTTGTCTAGTTAGAATCGCTAATGATAATTATTGAAAGCAATATAACGTATAACTTGAAACTACACAAATAATACTTTTTATCTATCTTCTAATTTTGAAGTTTAATTTCAATATTCGTCCAACTTTCCATAGTCTTGCATGTTATAACTGAACATATCACATTTTTTTAAAGTTTTCAGTAAATTTAGGGCATAGGTACACATTTTCGGAATACAATAAATTTACTCCAAATTTCATATTTTATTTGTTTGTATTCATCTGTTTCCCACATTATACAATGGTCTTGCTGACTCACTTCGAAAATAGCTACTTTCTTTTACATAGTTCCCTACATATAATGTAATATGTAAGAACTATAAATGTTGGAGAATTTTTTTTCATCGATGACGACGATGCGAGTACATGAAAATTGCAAACAACGGACAATCTGTTTTTCCAGGGCGTACGCAGAAAAGATGTTTAGAAACAATCTTTTAAAATAAACCTTCAAGGCTTCTTTAATATGAATTTTTTTACCAGTTTGAAAAGTACGAGTTTTTCATGTTTCGTTTTTCGAACGCGTATATTTTCAAATTCGAAAATACTTCATTTCATAAATAGTTCATACGGTAATACGATTCCGAGTTCACATTCATTTAAATAAAAGATTCTCCAATTTGTTTTTCTTATTCTTTGCAGTTGTTTCAATGTTCAAATTCGTAATTATTTCAACGACGGAAGAAAATTTTTCTTCCAACATCGGGAGTGATTTCGGTTCTTGAGACTCTTTTTTGCGTATGCCTCCGATTTTTTAAATAATTCTTAACAATCAACGAGATATACAAATTACTCGATTACATGTATATTCGGTCGTGAACGTATTATATGTTATGACAATATACTTAAATTGAATTTGGTCCGCAGAAATTTGATATATTCACTTATCATACGTTCTGGTACGTTTGACATGATATATTTATATTATTGACTTTATCCGTTGTTAATTATATGAAGTTCCTTTAATACTACGATTTTCATAATCCTACATTTATAAGAATTTTCCCTAATCGAAAAATCTCGAACGAAACTGAAAAAATTCTACTTTTTGTACACGTATCACGAGAATAAATGCAAGTTTTTGTTGTTCCGCGACTTTCATAATTGAAAATTGGATTAAATGGATTTTATACAAATGCACTTACAACTCGAAAATCGGTCAATACCCCAAGCCTCAAAAGCTCACATCGAGTAGAAAAATTCTCGTTGTGTAGACTTATAGAAAAATTATTAGTGTTAGTAATGGTAAATTAGTAATGGATGATTTGAGAATTGGGATATACGTGCTATAATACGTATATTGTTATTTAAATAGTTAATACATTTTCATTCAATAACCTTTCACTTCTAATAATAAGTAATTTCTACTCAAAATCAATATTCAATAAATTCCGAAAATTCTACGAATTATGTCAAAGTGAACTCAAACATACCACGAAAAGGAACTTACTTCAAATCAAACGAAAAATTCATTCGGTTAGAAAATGGAAAATTGCGAAGTGCATTATTCGTATTGCTGCATCTAAATTGTTAATGCTAGCGAAACAAGTGAAAGTTGCTTTCAATAATTTCATTATTGGAATTCACGTGCGAGACTACAAATGATTGCTATGCAGAGTTAATGCCCATTTGTTGCGCGATCATCGATTTTCGCGCGTTCAACTTTTTACTTCAGCCGATGTGAACGAGCGCGAGTTATAAAAGAATTGACGCAAAAAGAACCAACACAGAGCACGCTTATTATAAATAATTGGAAAAAAAACATTTCGCTCGGATCGTAAATGTTAGATGAGAATTTATCGAGTGTAGCTTTATTGATTATATTTTTCTCACGGTTGTTTTTTAATCAGACTCGGTGACTTTCTTGTTGAGTTTCCCAGTAAACCAGAAGTGTTACAGAAACGTCACAAAGTTGTTACAGTACGAAAAACAGGGCCGGATTTACCGAACAGGCAAAAAAGTCAGCTGCCTAAGGCGGAAAAATTTGGAAACAGCAAATTTCTAAGGAAACTTTCGAAATTTGTTTTAGCTGGTAGAAACTTAAATTTAGCAGAGATGTGAATATTTAAATAACTAATGTGAGAATTTTCGGCTTCTTTCGTTAGTGAATATAGCAACATAATAAGTCAGTTTCATAATAACAAATTTGATAGTCTAAATAGCAAATCTCCTAATTGATAATAGTAATTGTCAATTTAAATTTTACAATACATTATGCAAAAATCTTTTTCGATCCATTCAATAATTCAATTTAGAATATTGAATTATACAGGATTCGAAGTTATCGTTTCTATGTCCATATAAAAAAGTCAACACCTCAAAAATTTTTGACATTTTTCAAATTTTGACGGAATCTTCGGAATAATTGGAATTTACAAAATAAAATAGCTGAGATTGACGGAATATCTTTATTTTTATTTTTCAAATTTTAATATACTTATTAGAAAATATTGTCGACTATTTTTTGTTGCAAATTTTCAGAACGCTTTGAATTTCCCTTATTCTTAAAATTTTCCAACTTAGGGCATTTTTTAACTATTGATAATTTATAAACTTTGCGAAAGTCCTATCGTTTGTCAAATGTTTTAAATATGACAAAATTTCTGAATTTTAGTAACCATTGAAGATTATGACTGATGCTCATAAAAATGATTCACTTTTTTCTATACTGAAATTCGCGCAATCTCCACAATTTTCGACATTTTTCAAATTTTGACGGAATGTTCGAAATAATTGAAATTTTCAAAATAAAATTTCTTAAATTGTCGAAACACCTTTATTTTCATAATTTACAAATATTAATATACTCATCAATAAATTTTGTCGACTATTTTTTGTTGCAAATTTTCAGAACGCTTAAAATTTCCATAAATCTTAAAATTTTCTAACTCGGAGCATTTTCCAAATTTTGATAATTTATGAACTTTGCGAAAGTCCGAAATGTTCTAAGTTTGACGAAATTTCTGAATTTTTGTAATCGTTTAAGATTTAGAATGATATTTATAAAAACGGATAAATTTTTACAACATTGAAATTCTTGCAATCTCCGAAATGTATAAATGTCTGACAACTTTTCGCATTTCATTCATCAATCACATTTCAACAATTGTGAAAAGTGCTTGAATATTCGAATTTCACAAAGTTTAGCGAATTTTCAGAATGTCAGTCTTCTTGGAAACTTCAAAGTTATAATAATTCACAGGGTTTCTAGAGTAGGAAACATTATTTTCAAATTATGACGGAAAAAAAATCTTTCAAAATGTTCCAAATAACGTAAATTTAGAAATTGTTAAGTTTTACGAATCATCTGATTTTCCAAATTAATAAATTTTGACATATTTACGATTTTTCTACATTTTTCGCATTTTGTGACTTTTGTAAATTTATATTAAAAACTCAAAATTCATATGATTCTCCAATTCACTGAACTTCAAATTTATCTTCAGAGAAGATGAGTGTAGGAGGTTGGGGGGAAGGAAGGAGGGATGGAAATTTTCAAAACTGCCTAGGGACGCCAAATTCCTAAACCCGGCCCTGACGAGAAATTACGATAGATGCTTTCTAAATCTGAAGAATCAGTAAGATTTCACTGGTACATCGGCGATCAAAAAACCACTGAGACATAGTGATTTTCCACTGAAAATTAGTAGAGAAATAACTGATTTTTACCAGTGAACGATTTTTCACTGATTCAGATTCAGAAAGTGCGTGTATAAATTATGATTTTCTAAGTTTTTTTTTCAACGCCGAAACTTTTTATGTAATTTTGACGAATCTGTAGTAATTGAATTTCTGTTACACAAAAAATAATTTTAAAAAACTATGGTAATCATAGTATATTATTTGTGTGGTAATTTATTTTATATAGTTCCCGCAGTTTTGACGATTTTGACACATAAATTCTTAATTATTATTTATAGTTATGACAATTTTAATGATTCAAACAGTCTTTATAATTTAGTAGTTTATAATTGTTTTGATAGTTTTTCAACAGTTGTCAACATTTAATACATTTTTTACAGATTCTGACTTTGTGAAAAGTTTTGTTTGTTTTCAAAAGTTGACTGTTATTTTACAGTTTATGATAGTTTCAACAGTTTTCACATATTCTACAGTTTTGACAGCTTACAAAGATTTTGATAGTTTTCACAGTTGAACAACTGTCAAAATTCTAAAAAGCTGTTGAGAACTGCTGATTTTTGAAACTTTTCAAACTGTTAAAACTACTAAAAAATCGTAAAAATCGTAAAAACTGTTATGAAAATATACCTTCATAAAGCTCTCCAAATGGTTGAAAATTTTTCAAACTCTAACAAAACTAACTAAATTTCCAAAATTTTTTTAATTATTGTAAAATATTTACTTCTAAACTATCGAACTATCAAAAAATATCAAAACTGTTAAACACTGTCAATACTGTTAAAAACTGCTGAGCTGTCAAAATTGTAGATATGTAATGTTACATAACTTTCGAAATCCAAGAGTATCAAAATTTGAATTGACGATCAAACTGTTGAAACATTCATAACTGTTACTACTCTGTTTTAAATAATTGTCAAAACTGGTGAAATAGTTATTAAAAACTATAAAGCTGTTTATAATTATACAAACCATTAGATTCTGATGTTCATTGAAGCTTTTGGAAACTATCGAAATTGTAACAAAATCGTTAAAACCGTTACGTCCATTGATTTTTTAAAATAATTTTTTTTTAATATGAAAATGCATTTGAAATCGAATTCTTTGTTGGACTCGAATTTTCAGTGAGAAATTCGAAAAATATTTACGGTTCAAACACGTTTTACTTCAAGTAAGACAAAAACATTGTTCATCGTTCAACATAAGTATAAAAAAATCATAGTAATCACAAAAAATATCAAATAATTATTTTATTGAAAATATTATTACTTTTCTAAATGTTTTCTTTCACCGTGCATATTGAGGAAAATAAAATTACACGTCTCCCTAAGATTTCCCATGTCTGTTACACTGTTGCACACCCTGAGAATCCCAAATTTTACCAAATTTATGTACATCGTATTTTTTCAGTAATCTCTTCGAAATCCAGAATTATTTCAATTCCGAAAAATCTACGTGCGTTAGTTCCTGTACACATACATATTGCACGTGCACCTGAGAGACACTCGGGACGCTTCAATATTTTATTGATGCCTTTTCGCGAGACTCTGGAAACTCGAGACCGAATTTCTCGACAAAGCGCTCTTTCATTCACCAAGATTCGTGGATTAATGCGCTGGTCAATCTTTTATTGCGTTTTTCTTTTCACGTCCTTCCGCGGCTCTGAACTTGTGCTCTTTGCTCCATTCTTCGACGTGAAAAAAAGCTCATTTTTCGCAACTATACAAATTCATACGTACTTTTCACGAAATGTGCATTTCTGCAAAAAAATCGCTTCAACACCTTCAAATGTTCACGATCGATTTTCGAGTTAGATTTTCCGGTTGATTTAGAATGAATGTTGTTAAGAAACAATAAATATTCGTCTAGAAATGTGTGAATTCAGATATACTCATCCATAAATTCATAAAATCAATGCGGCACTGGAGATTTTGAAAAAAAGGTTATTTGGAGTTCTCGTAGAAAGTAGAGATAGAAAAAAGGAAATCACGTTCTGGAAGGGATTTATTCATAGTTATCTATTTGGTGCATTAGACGTAATTTGGCCTGGCAGCGCAACACAAAAAGTTAAAAGTGCCTCGAAAAGATTTGCCTTCCATTCCGAAGACTTTTCGGTTTCCACTGCTGCGATTAGATCGACCTGATGCCTCGTGATGTGCTGCAGCTCGTTCTAAAGAACAAGAAATTTTCCTTAAAATTCCCGAAATTCGCTTGACTCCGCATATGGCCGATTTTCAAAATAGCAACTCGAATTTTCGACATGGCAGTACGTTGGGATCTGAGTTTTCGATACAAATCCGAGATTACCGCGGAAGTAGTATGAGAAATTTCAGCTGCCATATTGATAATCGGCTTTTATATAATAAAAATGCTGATTACAAAACGGGGAATTCGCACGTGATTTATTACGTGGAAAATGGAAACATTTTTTATCACCAGCGATGGAGGCATTAGCGTAGGAATAAATAATTTACGTGAGGAATTTTTGGAAAGATGATTTTCATTTTTTTAAATCTCAAAATTTTGAAAAGATTCTAAATATTGAACTTTTACATTACAAACTTAGTTCAGTTACTGATTCGACTCATATTAGAAAATTTCATAAATGTTTCGAAAGTTCAAAACTGGAAATTCTTTATTTCGGTAAAATTCCTGGAATTTACGGAATCCGGATTACTTTTATAATAAAATTGTCTCGATCCCATGTATAAATATATTCTTGAACACTATTATACATGTTTATATGTGTTTCACAGTTATAAAAAATAGGAAATTCAAAAATTACATGCTCATCATTAATTACGCTGGAAAATCGAAAAAAATTCTCAAGTATGAGAGAAACCTACTGAAAAATCTTTTTTTTTTACTAATAGACAACCTTTCACTAAAATTTATATGATGGAAAAAAAATTCTTATTAGATTTACAAAAAATATACTTGATTTCTACTAATGAATGTCTGTTTAAGGGGGTATTCTACCCGTGAGATGGTCCGAAATATCGATGTTTTAAAATCGTTGTAGATGAAAAGCTTATCAACATTTTTATTCGAGATTTTTTACAAGTTTTTCTACAAGTTTTGAACGATAATTTTCGTTTTTCATGTTGAAATAGATATTTATGCTACAAGGGAGAAACAGGATAATTCAACTCCTGCCGCTCGTGCGCAACAGCTCGCTCGTGGAATCATCCTGTTTCTCCCGCGAGACATATTCTATTTTTTCCCATGCATGTGTAGGACTGGCTGCTTTTAAACGATGAAACACGTGAACAGGGCCTTTTTCCGGGTAGTCAGAAAATCTCCCGCTGATTTTATGGCTACTCGGAAAGAAGTCTGTGTTCACGCGATTCATCGTAAAAAAGTGGCCAGTCCAACGCATGCATGGGAAAAATACCTTTATCTGAAATTGCCGAGCAAGTGACTTATTCTCGTTTCTTTTGTCCCTTAGAAAGCAGTCCTTTTCCAATCTTTGTCAAATAACGCTGTAGGATTGAAATACCTGGACATTAATTGAAAAAGATCGCCAAAGAACTACTTTCTAAGGCACAAAAAAAACGAGGATGAGTCACTCGCTCGGCGATTTCAGATAAAATAATGTATTCGATGACTCGAGGAAACACGTCATCCCACCGAAACTTTGATGACGTGTTTTCTCAAGACATCAAATAAACTACTATTGTTAATCATGGTTCATTCGACGCCTCGAACTTGAGCCTGCTGAAAATAGTTGCTTTATAAGGTGGACATGATATCTCCAGTTAAAGTATTCAGAACACAAAATGTAACTCATTTTGTAATCGTGAGACTTCCTGCTATCGCCTTATCTAGGCAATAAGAAAAAAAAATGTTTTCTTCAATTTAAATCAGACGTTGGAAAAAAATGACGATTTTTTGTTATGTTTTTGTTTACATTTTGCATTAAAAACATTAGTTGAACAAATGCTTTTGCCATAATCCTAGATGAGGCCATACCAATACATTTGCTTAGTAGCCTTGTGAAATTTCAAGTCAATGGGACAAGTGGTTTTTTGTGAATCGTGTCCATCGTCCCCCAAAAAATGGTTCCAAGGAAAACAAGTTGAAAGATTTACAAACATAGTACTCACAAATAATGTAATGAAAATTATTGTTCAAGACCTGTAGAAAAACTTGCAAAAAACCTCAAATAAAAATAATGAAGAGTTTTTCATTTACAACGATATGTAAACATTGATATTTCGGACCGCCTCGCGGGTAGAATACCCCCTTAAATTTAAATAATGTCCTGATCACTTATGCTGTGCTGAATTTTATAATAATAGAAAAATTTAAAGATTCCAAATGCACAGAACAAAAAAAAAAGTTTTTTTTCTTGAAAAAATTTTTGGAATTTTACTGGTATAATCTTAGAATTTTAATGAATTGTCCACTTTCAAAACTTTTTTATCATCGCTGAACTGTAATAGATTATATTGAAACACACAGTTATAATCAATTATAATTTTATAATAAAGTTGAAAAGTTGAAATGTTGAGAATTGACGCTCCGTCAAATAGTTCAAAACACAAATCCAACAAAACGGTCTCTCGGAGCCAATAGTCAATTAAAAGTCGAGTGTCATTCATAGAAACTCTCTTTTATTTTCTTCTAAACTTTCGGCTGATATCCAGCCATCTTCAGGGACAACCCAATTCTATAATATTAAACAAAAATCTCTTTCACAATTCTCGATCATAAGAAGAACACAAAAAAAAAAAAACAAAAAATCACGAAAAAACTCACAAAGTTAAGAAACCCTTGTCGGTGAAAATCACGTCGTTAAATTAGTATAATCAATAATCATAACGATTTTACATGATTAATCCGTCACGCTACTTCGTCAATATG
>JAPYZL010087259.1:0-13879 GCA_030522825.1 Platygaster orseoliae
TACGAAGAAAACTTGGATAGAGTTTGTTCCGTGGTTTTTATCCCCACTCCTCGTAAGAGCGCGTCTATTGTTTAAATTTCAAATTTGAATAACTTGTTTCAACTTTTTGAGTTTTGCAAAAAGTGGTAAAGGACTTTTCGACTCGAAATTGAAAAAGGGATTCAGGATTTTTTTTTTATTGCGGACTTTGGGACACCCTGTATATATTCGATGACTGGAAAGTTTCTGCGACTGCCAAAACTAATACGTGAAAGTATGTGTATACATTTTTCTATTCTTTTGCAAGTGTAGTCAATGTACGTGTAAATAAATTAACCAGGATACGTGCAACGATGCAAAATAATCGACTACTAGTGTTACTACAAGTTTTATAAAAAAAAAATCCAACGTTTACGTCAAGTTTACATGACGATATGTCAGTTGGTTGGCAACTTGTGTGCTGTAAATTCAACGTAAACTCCTTTTCATAAAATATATATTCTGCCAACTTGATCCAAAGATTTTCTAAGCAATTGGCGTGTACTACACTTACTACTCATCATGTACATACTTGTAATCAAGTTTAATCACCTTATTTTCAGGTACTCTTTCAACATGTAATAATAAGCACTATTTCTTGCAACATCCTGTATGTTTCATGCGACAAGTTTTTACATGAACGTTTCTTTTAAGATTATTGCCATGTTGGTGTGATGAGCTGTATTATTACGCACGTGTATTTTGCACATGTTTGTCATGAAGAAACAGAACCAATGTCGAGAGTCGTGCTGTTATTTTTCTGCAATCGAATACGAGTTGAATCCTCGACAATCGTTTGCTCAGCAGTAGGGAAAACCTTTTCAAGTCTCGTGCTACTGTTTTTTGGGCATCAATTCCAACTTTTTTTATATTTTTAACAAGTTGGACTGATGAGAGTAGAATAAAACAAGAGTTGAAGTACGCTATAATTATAGAGAAGTAAGTTGGAAAATGAAAAAATAAAATAGATAAGCATAGTGAGATGTAAGAATTATACCATTTTTTTTTTTTTTTTTTTTTGCTAGAGGGAAATGGAGTGTTACTGAAGAATTTTTCATGAAACAAAATGGAAATAATATCGATCGGCATTGTTGGTAGTTTTTGCTGTTGCCTTTTTGCAGCAATTAATATAACTACACCCAAAATTACCACAGTAGTGTGAGACTCGATGAGGAATAAGCGGTGTGAGAGAGAGAGAGAGAGAGAGAGAGAGAGAGAGAGAGAGAGTCGTCGATGTACATTTGTTTTCAACTTGTGCGCCCTTGACGCATTTCTTACACGTGATTATATTTATATAATATATATGAAAAGGAAAAAAAAAACCAAAGTTTGTACTTTCGTTAAAATAGAGCCGATCTCGCGCAACTAGTGTAACAACAATTGTACAAGAAATATATGTGAAAAGTCGCATGATTTCAAAATCACGCGACTACACTATATAGTTACGAGCTTTTTCAGTAACGCGCGGGAAAAGTCGGTTTGCAAACATTTTCCCCGAGCTTTGGAAAAACAACGTTTGTACTAGAATAATAATTATTCATACGAGGACGGCGAAGAAGCATATACATATCATTGATGATGAAATAGTTGCGCGGGCGCGATAAAAAATGTGGCATCGGATTATTAATATTAATGAACCGTGGCGGTGGTAAATACACGTACGAGAAATAAATGTCAGCGACGACGACGACGTATGCATGATTATGTACTTTGTGTCGACCTACAATTTTTCAAAGTCGCTCGAATCTCGAAAATATCATGTGCTACTGATGCATTCTCGGCGTCAATTTCATCGCTCAATTTGAAATATACGCGTCTTTTACAACAGAATGTACATCCACGGATCTGGTTTTTTTTTTTTTTTTTAAACCACCAGATGGAATATTATCCAAGAGGCTGCTACTCTTCATTATAAACGTTGGATAACGATAATTCAACACTATCCGTGTCTCATCTTTAAGAACAGCGAGTTATCGTGTGTAAAATTAACATTTCCAAAAAATGACAATGTCGATGAAAATTATTTTTAAGTAAAAGACGCGCATGGCAAAAGTTGATGGGGATTTACTAATAATGATGAATATAATGTTTTTACTACTGCAAGCTCTTAAGGACAACTTTTGCTGTCGATAATAAGAGACAAGTGTCGGGCGTGGTGCAGTAAAACTAACGCATAATAATAATTTGTCCTTTATTATTCGTGTTGATTGTCGAGCCATAAATACACGACACATGATAAATTAAATAATATTCATCATCATCTTTTTTTGCATGTTCGGTGAAAACCATTTGGATACAAACTTTTTTTCTTTGGCAGTCAATTATTGTAGTAATAGTCATTGTAATCGATAAAAACTTGCATATGTACATATATAACGTCGCACAAAGTTTTTACACACGTATGTACACAGGCAATAATTACGAAAACCTGGACACAATTATTAAGGGTGCTAAATTAATACAAAAGACTCGGTTGCATGCCAATAACTTGGGTTTTCGTTTTAAAGTACAAGTATCTTTTATTCATTCCACGACTAGTCATAGTCACGCGAATTTTTCCATAAGCGCCAAATAATACTCGTACTCGCGCTACGAGTATAATTTAATCATCAATTAATAAAATTTAATGATGGCAGTTTTTGAACGAATCAAAAACCGCATCATTGTATTTAAACTCGTTGTTGCACTTTCTGCACCAAGGCCTCCTCCAAATTATATACGTATATATTATTTTTCAATACTAATTTGAATCTTGCGAGTATCAAAGACATAATTCCCTTATTGGCGCAAGTAGTAATACTGTAGAAAAATCAATTGATATCGCGACAGAGGCGCGCTTGAAAGCGATGGAAAAAAAAAGTGGTTAATTGCTTCACAGTGGATTTTCAAAGAGAATAAACAAATAAATGTATCAACGAGTCTTGGAAACTTGAGCAAATAACGCTTATAAGTTTGTTTTAATATTTCTAGAATTAGCAAGAAACCTGCTGTCGCTCAATCGCTGATAATCTTAAAGAATAAAAACACGCCGCCAGGTTGAAATCATTTTTCATTTCAAGGTAAAAAGGCATCATCTGAGTTGACGAGTTATTGTCGAATCGAGTTTTTGCAAGTCTTGGCTTTGAGCAATGTCGATGATAATGTTTTGTTGATTGTCGGTGCTAGAGGAGAAGAAGGGGGTTGTCGTTTCAGCGGAGGAAGGAGTTGCCGCTGCTGCCGTTGAGGAGCTATTGTTGTTGTTGTTGTGATGATTGAAAATATTGGTAGGCATGACTGGCGCACTGCTGGCAGCCGTGAGATCGGTCGAGAGGAGGCAAGTGCGCTCGGTGATGCTGCCGCCGCTGCTGGTGCTCCCGTCCAAAGACTGACGCGAGTTGCCGTTGCCGCGACCTCCTCCCCGGATTCGACGGCTCAGCGAGGAACTCACCACGCCCAAATGCTCCTTCAAATCGCTGTGCACGTCCGAAATATCCCACATCGACCTAGAAATCACATTTTATTATTACAAACTTGATAATTGGAAGCCTTTCTAAAACTGTCATGAAATACCGTTTTTTAATCAACAATCACAAGAGTAATTTAATTTGACCAGTTTTTTCACATTTTGAAAAATATGCAATCGAGTGTTGTACTAGTAATACCTGAATGCTTCCCACCAAGCTTGACTCTGACTAAATGTGACAAAAGGCTTGTAGGAGAAACTGTAGTGATGAGCTACGGCCGCGAGGAACATTTCGATGCAAATGAAAAAATTTTGCAGCTTGGACGAAACGTGAGCTATGTCGTTGGGGTCTTCGATGTCGAAAATACTCGATATCACTCCGTAATGGACCAACAATACAATCAGCATCCCTTGCCTAAAATGTTAAACACTCACTGATGATGATGAATTCATTGGCAAGTTGAAGACAAGTGTTATGAAAATGAGGCTTACGAGAAGGAGAAGAAAACGACGGCCTTGATGCACAAAAATTTGCCGATGGGCTGCATTGGTCCGAGGGCCTCCGCATTGGCTCTGTAGAAGAGTACGAGGCAATACATGGCTGTGAATTGGGATAGATTATTGAGTGCCATCATGTAAGGATACGCGACGTCAACCCGAAACTGGCCTTCCCCGTAAACATCGTTCAACTCGCAAATGCTGCAATCACAAAATAATGAATGATTAAAAAAAAAAAAAAAAGAATTGGTTGAAAATAAAAGGCAATAACATACAAGGAGACGAGAGTGGTGAGAGGTCGAACAGCCGTGTATTGGAGAATGCCATGTTTGCACATGTGAACGAATTCTCGGCCCATTTGCCAATTGGGGAGGCAGCAGAGGGGGAACATGTGGCCAACCTGGGGCGACATGGCGAGCCTGTGCTCGAGTTGATGCTCCGCGTCCAAGTACGCCAGCAGGTACATCATAAAGTTGTAGATGACGTAAGCCTCGTAGCATTCTCGTATGCAGTCAAAGTAGATGCTTCCTCTCGGGTAAACCAAACCTATCCACTGTTGGATCCCGTCATATTTTTTTACAAATCTTTTCATACAAATACCTGGGTCAGTGCCATAAAAACAACTTGAAAAACTTGAATTTTAAACTGTTGAATGTCGACGTTGGAATATGCAAGCTCAAAATATAAAATGTACAATCAAACGTTATTATCGACTGTTTATAGTTTTTTTCATGTTCATCACAGTTGAGTTGATGATGCAGCAAATTATAGTTGATAGTTGTTGATTTTTTAACTGATTATATCGAGCTGGCAGTAGTATATGTTTATAAAACTAGAGTATGTTTAAGAAAATGGTGCTTACAGCATTTATGGCATAAATCGGCACCATCCACAAAATCCTAAAAATGAAAATAATCTAGTATCATGAATGGTGCTGTGAAATTTTCCAGTTTTAGGATGATGATAATATTTATAAAAATTGGGCTGCGTCTTTTATTTTCAACATTCCCTAGTGATTTTTACTTTTATAAAAAATGGTTAAATTTACCATCAGGTCAACCCAATAAAAATTCTTATTAAAACCTTGTAAGAGAATTTCTTCTTAAAAATATCAGGGATACATACTTGTATAAAAAATTTCAAATTTTTATAAGGAAATATTTGAGCCCCGCGTATATTTCTTATACTCTGTGGAATTTTCATAAGAAATTTTCCAATCCTATGAAAAAACTTGAAAAAACTTGAAATTTTCGTAAGAAATATAATTTTGATATGAAATCACATTTTATAAGAAACGGAAATTGTATGCATTCTCAATTCTTGTGCATTTGCAAATAGGTTAATACGCTTGGTGTGCTCGCTAGGTGGCTGCACCAAATTTTTTTCTCAATTGCGAATTATCGTTGGAGTGAATCACTGACAGGCTTCAAGCCAAAAAGGCACAAGAAAGAGACAGATTTATGTGAATCTGTATATTTTCTATCCTTGCTTGTGCTTTTTTGGCTTGAAGCCTATCTGTCAAATGTGGGTGGAAAACATGCCAAATAAGCGACAGTAACGTGAAAAATAAAGAAAAAAGCAAAGCTTCAATATACAGATCTCAACTGAAATTGAAAATACAAAAATTTACGAGTTTAAGGAGTAGCATACAAAGATCTCTCTTATAATAATAATAATAGTACATTGTGCGGCGCGCCTTTCGGAGGTAAGCTTTTAATTATTCATCAAAACCAATGCAAAATAGGGAATAGTTCTTATAAAAATAAATTATGAATAATTTACAGTTTCTGATAGGAATATTCTACAAGTTATTGAAAAAAAGAAAGAATTGTGACCGCAGTTTGAAAAAGTCATGAAATATGTTGAGAATTTCTTGAAAAGTGAATAATAAAGAAGAGGAAAAAAGATAACGATGATACCTGATGATGTATTTTTGGAGTCTTGGTTGAGTAAAGTGTATAATGTGTTGAAAAATCTCGTAGAAGGCAATGGGCAGCGCGAGGAGGACGAAGCCTCCGCCGACCAAAGCGCCCTGGTCCTGCCTTTTCAGGCCTTTCTTAATCGAGTTTATCAAAAGAAGAGGCACTATCACAATCACCAGCAAAGTATAAAAGCACGCCAACATTGGCAATATCCATCGTCTCCAATTTCCAAACTGCCTGTTGCAGCATATGATAATATTATTCTGGTATCCAGGCATTTTGTTCGTACAAATACGATTTAATAATCATTCACTAATAATAATGTTTCGACGAGTAATAAAATCTACAACTACGTAGTCTGATATCACCAACTATCAGTAGTATTAATGGTCATTTTGTGCTGGGAATAATTATATACAATTATTCAAAAGTCGACTCTGTGAACAAACGATTATTACTCATAATAATGAAATGTGCCGGGCAAAAGTTTTGAAAGCAGCGTATGCATGTCATCATTTTAACTAATGAAAATAATAAACTGTAGTGACAATGAAAAACATGACTTATTACCTTCATTTCAGTTTGATTGATATACTACTATTATTATTGCTGCTGCAACGCATTGCTCCTCCTCAACACCAGGAAAACTTCACATATACGTAAAATTACATTCTTAGAATATGCATCTCGCATTATTCTCACTGCATATTATCAATATCTTGTTATTATTGATCATTATTGATTTATTTTCATTCGACCTATCTTGACAGTTTTGACATTTAACAGCTGATGGGGCGACGAAACTCCAATTTTATATTAATTTATCAGCGCTGGTAACTCGTAGTACTTAGTACTACTAAACAAGGACAGACTTGTGCTTGTGATTGAGCGCTAGAGAAGGAGCCAAGATAAAAACGTTACCAGCACTGTTTTTGTATATCTATATAGAGATTATTCTAGGGAGTTTTATTCCTTTGCAGCCCTGACACTGCCTCATTTTAATAAATAAAAAAAAAGGCGAATTCGCGATCAAGTGATATGAGAGTATAATAGATGCGAATAATCAAGTTGATCAAGTTGATCAAGTTTGATCAAGTTGAGCGGCGCGCCATTTGACATAAGAATTATTCCAAGTGTAAGTTGCGATCAATCGTCGTCGTCTATATTCATAATATTTTAAAAAAGGGCGGATAGAAGACTCTGTGCGCCTATTTGGGCAACGATCGATGATGATATCGGGCAGCCCATTTGTATACCGTGTGTCTCATAATAACAATAATCGCCGCCGCGGAAAAAACACTATACATATAAAAATAATACTTGGCGATTTGCGAATATAAGAAGCAATAATAATATAACAAGTTGCATAGGCTACGATGATTCGCGACGACACCCATTGCAAAACGCCTTCTTCTTTTTTCCCGTTATTGTTTATTACTATCGCGTGAAAGAAACACCGAGAAGAATAAGAATTATTCTCGTCGTCGTTGAGGCGTCGCCAGCAGCTATAACTTATTGTTGTGACAGTTCATCTCCGCGCCGCCGAGAAATCCGAGAATAAATAATAATTCGTTCTATATCATCGCGCGTAGTGCGAATATAAAGAAGGGGGCGTGCTTATTAAATTAACTGGAATAGAGGAATCATTTTCGCAGATAGGCAATTTCGCGCGCAATCATGGACAGGAAAGCCGAGTTGGAGCGAAAAAAGCAGAAGCTCCAGTCGATGCGAGACGAGAAGGAGCGACGCAGAAAGGAAAAGGAGAAACAAGATGTAAATTTTCATTCTACTATAATAAATATCATCAACTAATACCTCATCAAAAATTTTAAACATTTATATTCTTTCTTCGTGTTTTTGTGGAAATTTGAGATTTGTATTTGTATTTCTTAATTTTCAATTCTAATGATTGTTACTAAAAAATTTATAATATAACACAACTTTAATTTTTGCAATGTGGATTTCGACAGTTTTTGCAAAATGTCATGGCATATTGATTTTTCTGAATTCTGTATTCACAATTTCCTCTGATATGGAGAATAATTTTACACTTATTTCCAATGTATAAATATTGTTTTATTTCAAAAAATTATCCAAGCCATGCACAAGCGCATCAAATGTTTCAATTCATTTTTATTTACCTTGAAAGTATTGAATATAGAAATTGACATGTGTTTCGTGAATATTTCACTGACATTTTTTATTTGTTTTATAGTATTACAAGCAATTGATTGATGATTTTTTGTAATTTATATCTTAATTGTGTCTAAAAAAAATATTTACAGAATTCGAAACTTTAGAATAATTTTATAGTTGTTTCTGTAATAAGAATATTGTTTCATCACAATCTTGGCTTCATAAAACTTTTAATCTTCAAAATATTAAAATTATAAATTAACAACTGCACATTGATTATTTTGAAAATTAATGCTAAAATATTTATTCAGCTATTTTTAAACATTTTTTTTATTTAGGCAATCACAAAAATAATGCTGTTGTGCAACAAAAAATGAATGAAAAATGAAGTTTTGTGGAAATTAAATTTTGTTTTAAAAATATTGCTTCTATTACTAATGAAGAAAAAAATTTATTTTTCTTACTATGCATGTATTATACTTTTCTTTGCTATTCCGAGTAATTTTACAGTAATATTATTTCATTTTAATAAATTATTGACACAATGCTCGAGCATATTATGGTATTTTTTTCTTGAATATTTTCAAGTCCTTCAAAGATTTTTCATAACTTACCAGAGTGTCTAAAAAATGTATGGAATTTCACAACCAATTTATGAAACAAATTTGAAATTTTCTGAGATTATTTGGATTGTTTGCTTCTCGAATAGTTTCAATCATCGGTTTCATGAAAATAATGTAAAACATGGTTTTTTGAAGGTGGAAGACGCGGTTGTGCGAGCTGCGGGAACTGACAGGGATCAGCGCAGGGAACTCGACGCTATGCTCTCGTCCCTTGGCGTGGCGCCAGTTTCTGGTCACTACCAACATAACTCGACATCAACATGAAAATCTTGAAAAACCTTTTGTTACTTAAAAACATATCCAGAATCAAGTTATATTATTTTCTTTTGAAAGATATATTATATATACATATATATATATATATATATATATATATATATTTTTTTTTTTTTTTTCATTTCATTTCATTTATTACCAAGTTTTCTGTGTTGATCATTTTTGCAAAATTATTCGACATTTTTATAAAAACAGAATCTTTTTGTTTTTTCAGACGTTTTATCTAGTCTTTCCAGCATGAATTCTTTGACTCCGGAACAAAGTAACAATGCGACTCCAGATGCAAGTCTGCAACCGTCTAGTATTAATTCTGCTCAAAGGTATTATAATATGAAAATTGTAACGTTTTGTATAACACTGTTTAATCAATTGTGATTGTTGCAGTATAAATAAGAAAAAACAGCGGGAATTCATGATGAGCCCAATGGCGCACACAAACATTCCTCCGAAAGAAGCAGTGGTGTACTCGAAGCAAACCCAAACGGCGCAAGTGGCCCATACCTCGCACGACGGTGAGTGCCTTTTTTCACTACATGTTTTCTCATTTTTTTTTTGTTTTTTCAATTAAAAATTACATTTTTGTACATTGCCAATGAACAAAATGTTAACAAACAACACACTCCAAGCTCATGTTTGTGCGCAATAGTTTAATCATAATGAAGAAACGATTAATACAATTAATCTTTGAATTGTAATACAACCAAAATTTTTAGTTGTTTAATAATTATTGTCAAGAGTAGTCCAAAATGTGTTTATTTGTTGGTCATTTATTTTATACAAGTACGAGGAAACTTACATATTCATTTATTATTTTTTGAAAAAAAAACAAACAAAAATGTACATTGAAGAAACATACAATTTTTGGATTTGTATTACGCTTTGGATACTATGACTTTTGGTTTTTGGGCCAATTCCACAAATCTCTTTCTGTACATATACTACTTAATAAGCCTTGGTAGAAATTGGTGAAGAAAACGTAGTGGTGTGGTGTGGGTAACAACTAACAACATCTAACATGATATTCTTTATTTTTCAACTCTTTTAATTGCCAACTGGTATTATAATATAGTTGTTGAATTGAAGCATCTCTCATGAAAGTTGTCGTTTCCCGAGAGATATTCCTTTCTTCGAGTAGGAGAATTGATTTGACCAGAAAGTCGAATGCACATGGTTCAAGTCACGTTACTAGTTGATTACGCGGAAATTGAAGAAACTAGAACAATTTTACCGTCAAAATGATAGTGTACATAGTACATTGAAAAAATATAAAAAATCAGAATGACGACTGTAATTTCGAATATTTCTCTGCTCATTTCATGTTTTTTGGCATAGGCGTAGGCAGACGAAATTTCGGTCAAGGTCTTTCGAAAATAGTTTTTGCATTTTCATAATTTTCAATTTTTGACTGTCTTTTATGGTCTTGTAAATCATTTACTATTTTCTAATTTCAAAGTTTCCAATTAATTTACATTTTTATAAATTGCTGTAACTGAATTTCTAGAATTTTGATTTAAATTTGGATGAAACAACGATTTTTTACATTGTCCAGATTTCATTAGCTACGTATTATTCAAAAATCTTGACTTGATTGATTATTCGTTAACTTATTCCTATTTCACCCTAAAACGCTCATTAGTTATGTGCTCCAAGTTTCAAAGGTTTATTATGAAATAAACGAAAACGGGAAAACAATGTATTCTTCACCTACACCTATGATTTGAATAATAATAACAATTCTTCATATTTTCGTTTATTTAACGACGAAAATCTCTGCCTACGTAGGCCGCTTGTACGGCGATAAATTTAAGTATAATTTTTGATGAAAACATACATGAAATTGACGGTGAAAAGTGTTGTAGCGATTGTTAATGAAAAATCGGGCATTGTTTTTTGAAACAACACGTTTTGTGTCGTTGAAAAAATGTGCATTGCAATGCGAACAATGATGGTTGTTAATCGCGCACGCGTCGGCCTTATTTTTGATGGTCAAATCAACGGGTGCTGGACACAAGGATTGTCCAATTCCGTCTCCTCCTCCTGTTCAACAACAACAACAACAACAACCACAACAACAAATCATTCTTGCTCCGCAGGCTACTTTGAGACGGACTGGTGGCGCCCCAGGAAAGGTGGGTCTGCACCAAACTACCTATGTATGTTTCTGTCTACTTCAACTTTATCCGGCACTTTCTCTGTTGTTTTTCCCTCTACATGTTGTTCAAAAAACAGCCTCATAGAATAGACGTAGAATCCTTCATCATTTTCAGTTTGGCCTTCTTACAACAGCTTGCCTTATTATTATTATTTATTTATTATATTCATCTATACTCAAAGAGGCTCAACTGAACATTATGCAATGGGTTTTTCGCAAGTGAAAACTACAGTGGCTTTCATGGAGAGCAGTTTTTTTTATTACCATTTAAATAAAAGGTTGCGAATTAAATCAACAACCTCATTTTTTATTTGTTCAAGTTGATGGCCACTTTAGTCCAAATAGTCCAGGAAATCGATGTAACTAGTCGTTGGGCTTTCAAAATAGTTTTCTGCTACTTGGTTAATCAAGTACACGAAATTGTTGATTCAAGTTGAATCCATCTTGAGACAGTAGTCTAATTTTTTTTTTGGCATCTTGGAAATTGATTCAATTACAAGAAATAATTGATAATATTTCGTAACGCATGAAAAACCAAAGAATTTCATAATGACTTGGCATTTTTCTTAATTAAAAATATTTTCAACACACAGAGTATAACATATTTCTGCAATTTTTTGGTTTTTTTTTCTTGTTGATATTTACAGTAAAATTTCCAAGTTATTCCATTATTCTTGGAATGGGGAACTTTTATCGTATTCACAGAATAAAAATGACATAAAATCTTCAAGAATTGAGAAACCGATTCCAACTGTTATTTTGAAGAAAAAATATGCATGTCTCGGTTTCAAAAGATACAATTTGACATTTGGTTGATGCTAAGAAAAATATCACCCCACTGCTTGTCATGGTTAACACATGGATTATAAATTAGTAATAAAGTGTAATTTAATTTTTCGGCCAATAAATGATGGAATGAAAGATGACATGGCTTGCTTGTGTGAACGAGGCCTCGTAAATATAACTAACAAACAAACTAACAATCTTGCGAGTTGGAACGATTGCAATTAGAAGCGCCGCATTTGATAATTATTATTCCCTTGTTTGTCTGTTGTTCTTGGAGTAATTTTGGGGGGTGGGGATAAGTGTGACAAGGCGTGTTTATTTTTAAACAAAGCCAGTTCAAGTATGAACACTGAAAACATCACTTTGGAGCTGAGGGGGGGGGGGTGTAAAGGGCCCCCCCCCCTCATGAGTAATATTATTTTATAACGTGCTTCTCGTACTGAATATGTATGTTTCCTCTGAATTATTCAAGCCATTGATATTATTTTTATAAAATAGCCCTCCCCACATTCGGTGCGCACCAATTTTATATCAACATGACGTTATTATTTAATAAAACAAGTTGACATTATTTTCACTGTTTAGTGTTTATTGAATGTGGGGAGGAGAGATAATTCTGGAATCGCACATTTACACGTGAATCCTTGGCATGTTATTACAAAAAATTCACACGAGGTACTAATGATAACTTGCGTTTTTTTTTTGACTTCAAGGGTTGATTTGTTTCAACAATGCAACTTGAGAAATTACATCTCATTGGATAAAAAAAAAAAATATATTAAAAAGCCACGTGCGAATTTTCTGCAAGATTCTAGTGGAAAAATGTGCTTCTCGAAATTGTTTAGAGAGCAATAATGTATCATGAAATTTTAACCGAGTACTGTTTTTTCCCTTCCTTTCTCAGCTCATGCGTTCGACTATTACGGTAAGTTATAATTTCACTTGGTCCTCACCGAAAATTTAGATTCCACGGTAGTTACAAATATTTAGTATATTTATGGTTTCTTTCGTCCGAAATCGCGTTCGCGAATTTTTTTCGTCTTTCCAAACATTTTTATTCGTTTTTCAAAACGTGACTCTCCACCCAACGTCCGAAATCCAATTGTTTATTTACACATATTCAATCCGCAAATGGGCAATCATTTATTGCGTTGGTACTTGAGAACTTTTGGCCTTTTTCTCTTCATTCATGTCTCGCGCGACGTTGGAAAAGTGATTCAGAAATTCATGATTGGCGGGATTTGTTGAATTTTCAGGCAAAGTTTGCGAATAATGAATAAATCTTGTCACTACTTAACGCACCTTCCAGAGTTCTCGGTATAGTATATTATTCTATTATGGTATTTGGGCGCTTTTCTTTTTCGAGTTTCGCGGTTATTTTACTATCACGTTTTCTTGGTTCATCTTCTCTTGGTTACATCTTTCGGATTGGGTGTTGGGAATCGCGCATTTTCCGAGGTCGCTTTTTTTTTATTTTTATCCTTTCCCTTCCTTTTTCTTGTAATTTTTAATAACAAATAATACTAAGGGCTAACTTTTGAGTCGTTTTATGTAGAATCGGATTCTCCTCAATTATTTATTACTCAATTGAATTTATTACTTTAAATCCATAAAACTTGGAATTCTAGAGCATCAATCTCTAAAAAACGTGTAATTTATTGTATAAAAGTACTAGAAAAAGAAGAAAGAACTAGATATTTATTAATACTCGAAATCTGTGTAGTTATATAATTTTCTCGAAAATTTCTAATACTTTGTATTTTAAAGCATCCAATTCTGAAAATCTCGATAGAAATCTATCAAGAAATAGTAAATAATTTCAAGTACTGGAAAAAGTTATTTGAAAATGATGAAAATTTGTTTCCATGATTAAAATACGCCAAGAAAAATCGCGAATCGAATGTTTTTTAAAATAATTTTTCAGAATGTATTAGGTGCGCAACTAAGTTCTCGCTGTTTTTTCGATAAAAATGTAACTTTATTATAAAAAAACTCTTACATCTGAATAATTCAAAGTATTGCCCAT
>JAPYZL010087275.1:0-28106 GCA_030522825.1 Platygaster orseoliae
GGGGATTACTTTGAAGGGGACAAAATAGATATTCATGAATAAATAAATAATTCTCGAAAAAACATGAAATTCGCGATACTTTTTGAACAAACCTCGTATGCACGATATACTAATTTGTGACATGAATATATGCACCATATACTAATATGTAAATTCGTGAGAATTCAATTTCAATGCAACGAAAAAGAAGAATGAAACTCTCTGCCAATTTAGTTTTTTTTTTTGGCTTAACTAAAACTTTTTTCAGTTTAATCAAATTCTATTGTTCTAACTCGACATTTAATTTTCACACTTCCCCCACAATCCCCAGGTTTCGGGCTAAAAAGTTTCGGGTAAAAGAGTTTCGGGCGAATGAGTATCGGGCGATTACGTTCGGGCAAATGTCCCTTCGGGCGTAAGTATTCGGGCATTTGACCTGCAATCCCACTGAAAGTTGTAAATTGAAGTGGAAATTACGAATTGATAAAATTGGACGTCGGGATAATGATTCGAAAAGCTATTTCCCTCCGGCGAAGATCCGAAACGCGGAAGGCGCGGATTTCAGTCTTAATTGTGCCATAAAATATGCGTGCTCGTTTCAACTTTCGCAATAAGATTTTATTTGTCTAAGGGAGATAAGGATTCCCTCTTGTAAGGCTTAGTCCGCGGCCACGCTGCATCTCGAATGCCACGTTTTATTGCGGCCCCCACCGAAGTTAAGTATTTAGAAAACGTAAAGTGTCCGCTTATATTTTTTCATCCGCAACTTTTCGCTTGGTAAGACCGGAATTTACGACTTGCAGGGAGTTGCGAATACTTGTGTACCTTGGGTTGGGCCGATATTCGGAATTTTCGTTTTGCTGGATTAACTTTGGAATTGTTTATAATTACGTAGGAAATTATTGATGATGAATGATGAAAATAATGAATGATGAATGATGAAAATAATGAATGATCAATGTGAAAATTATGATAAATGAAAGAAATTGTTTTATGTGAGGTCTCATCAACGAAATTTGAAATTTTTAGTTTTGCTAACTGAAAAGTTACAACATTTTCACTGATTTTCAAGAAAATAATAATGCAGAATAAAAAAATTATGGCTGACAAATTAAAAACTATTTTATCAATGTCGAAAAATCACGCGTTTTATGTTCTGCTTGAACATGTTTGGGAAAACCCACGTAACTCGAATAACAAGGAAGCACACACTTTCAAAGTGGACCTGCAGTAGCACTTATTTGTCCCGCAAATTTGTCCCGCAAACACGACAACGAATTCTCAAATCTTCAGAACACCACTCGAGCTCACAAGCACAATTTAATGCTGTGTTTGCGCGACGAAAGTGACTCAAAACTCCGGCTACAAATTTTCGAGTCCTGCAAAGAGTCACGTGGAGTAACGAAATCAGCTTTTAACTTTTTACTCACTTCTGAAAAAGTTGGCGAAAATATATCTACATAAAATCTGACATTTTGCATACCAGAAGCGCATTCAGAAAACCAGAACCTTTTTTTTTAAGTTTCGAATTGAATTGACAATTTACAATTGACCTTAACAATTTCTAAATAATCTTTTCTCAAAAGTTTTCACGGTAAACAAACAGTGTTCGCAGTCACGTTTCGGAATGCTCGATATCGATCGAGAATATCCCGCGACTTTGGCAAGCAATTTCGGAAGGTCGGGTTTGTAACTTATTACGCGCAACGACTTTTAGCAACAATTGCCGGCATCCCTGCTATTCCCGATGAGACGTACTTTCTCATCTGAAACTCCGTCCACCATAAATCCTGGCCGGCAGTTCATTCCCGGGCCCCCGGAATTTATTGCAACAAAATTACGGGGAAAAGAAGATTAGCGAGTTTCTTGTCGAGCGCTGCGAAAACGATTAGCGAGAGGCGCGCTACGTGTTAAATGAGACATTTTAAAAGAACCGTCGAGGGCTGCTCTTTGTTTCGCAGCGTTTTCCGCGTTCGCTGCTAATTTCGACGGAGCTAAAGTCGTCACGTCTGACGATGCTGGAAAATCCGAGTGGAATTTGAAAATTGCGAAATTGTAGAATAAGGGATGAAACAGGTTCTTGGAGCATGGAAACGTTCGTTTCGAGCATGGGTTACAGACTCCCTTAAATTGTCATTATGAAAGCGCCGGTTGAGGTGCGTGCTTTTAATCCGAGATTTCGATGCTCTTGGAGCATGAAATGCGAGCTTCAGAGAAAATTGCTCAGGTGCTTGAAAAGTGGAAGGTACTTGAAATTTTCAGAGGTTTTTGTGTTGATACACGGAAAAAAATTGTTTGGTTACGCCAACCATTGATTTACACTGTTGAAAGTTTTCTTAAATTTCATACACTTTCTATTCAAAATGTATTAAAATCTACTTGGTATTTCATAGGCCAGCTATTTGAAACGTACGTTAGGTAAACATGGTTGAAAAATGTATAATTTAGACTATTTAGAGACGCCTACTTGATTTTTATCACTTTCCATAATTGATGTATAAAGATATACTTTAAGCTGGAATTTTATAAATTAGATATTTGAAACATGAAAACATCTATTAAATTAACCTAACTCAAGTGAAAATGTCACAACCTGACCCAAGTAAAAAAATTGTCTCAATATGACCAAAGTGCAGAAATATGTCACAATCTGACCCAAGTGCAAAAGACACTATTTAGACATTTTAGACACGTACTAGACACTCTTTTAGACACTATACACACAATTTTAGACACTTGGACACTTTAGACATTATCAAGACACTTTCAGACACTTTTTAGACAATTTTAAACACTATTTTTAGACATTCTTAGACAATACTCAGACGATTTTAGACACTATTTAGACAATTTTAGACATTTTTATACACTCAGACATGAATGAAACACATCTATTAAAAGTGTATTACCTCGAGACACCTACTTGATTTTTGCACATTTTTCACACATAGCATTCAAAATTTGTCTTAGATTTCATGCAACCAGTATCCGAAAAAAAATTCAGTCTGTTACGTGCATGAAATGAATGTAAAAGCAAATCAAATTAAAATATTTTTATATGATTGTAATACATCAATGTATCAAATTCAATTCACAAGTATGAATTAAATTAATGTCAAAGGTTTTATGGAAATATGTATTAATTTCATGTACAATTTCAAACACGAGATGTATTAAATTTAAGACACACGTATATTAAAGTTATATAAGCGTATATATATTTTGTAAAGTTTTAATACATTATTAATATAGGGTATGTGTATTGGGCGTTATACAGTTTTTCTTAAATTTAGACAAAAATTTTTACCAGTGTAGTAAATTATGGACCCACCAAAATTTAGGGTACTACAACCAAAACTTTGGTTATGACAAACAAAACTTGTGTTATAGCAACTAATGCTCAATTTTTATGACTGATACTGAGGTTGGAATAACCAATTATTTGGTTATCATACCTAAAATTTTGGTAGTACTACCCAAAACTTTGGTCGACTCATATTTTATTAAATGAATGGTTGCTGCAACCACAAATTTATCTCCGTGTGACAGTGATTTGAATTTAGATATAGTTGATGAAACGTGGGAAATGACTGAGCTAGAAATAAAAATTTTAGAAATTTTAGAAATTTTAGAAATAGGGGTTAAACTTGAAGCCAAATTTCTATTTTGGGAGTTGCAGAGTTTTGAAAGTCGAGTTTATTTCACAGTTCTGAAGTTTTTTCAAAAAGATTGTGATTTTGAAAAGTTTTCAGGAATGTCAAAAATCTTTGGAAATTGAATTAATTGTTTGGGTACACAATAAAAAAAAATACGTAAATACTAGAAATCTATTGTAGAATAAACTTTCCCAGAAATATATGAAATTATAAAAAATCGATCGAAACTTGAATTACAGTATATCGAATTCTAAATATCTTTATAGCAATCTACAAAAATACTCAAAGTTTGTAAAAATACGAAAGAATTTTAAAAAATTTCACCAGTGAAAAAAATGCGAGAGACACTAGAAATCTATCAATTTTGAAATATTACGTAGTTCATTCTGTATCATTTTCTCAAAAAATTAAGAAACCTTATATCCTAGAGCAATTATAACTAGAAAAATTTATGTAGAAATCCATAAAAATACTAGGAATATTTATAAAATTGTAAAAACTATAAAAAAAATAAGAAAAATATTTGAAATCTTGTATGAAAAATATTGATTACTTAAAAATTAATTTTAACACTGCAAATCTTCGAAATTTTCAATATTATAGTATCAATTATTCCAGTGATCTAGAAAGTTTCAGAGACAAAAATCTAAGCCTCAGTTTAAAAATCACTAAAGTCCAATTCCATTACATTCAATACGAATTAGTATAAAAAATATGCGACTCTAGACTCAAAAAGTTGTACAACTTAAAAATCCCGAAAGTCGAAAAATCGTACTTTCGTAATCAGATCGTCAAAGATTTAAAATAAAAGAATTCCGGAGGAAATATATTTTTTTGAAAAACCCCTCCCGAAAATTTTTTCTGCCTACGCCTCTAGTTATTTAATGAATGACTTTAATGAAAATTGTGAAATTTGATTCAGAAATCCCCCCCCCCCCCAAAAAAAAAAATAATTAAGACAAGATATCACTTATAAATAATTTATTGTACAACATGAAGATTATGAAAGTTTTCCTGAAGAGGGCCCAATAAAGGGAACGAAACTGACAAGCGCGGTGCGCGTGTGTTAGTTTGTGACGTAGCGAGCTGGACTTTCTCCTGTTCTCCAATACTCGAATATCGGAACTGCGCAACAGCCTCTGCAAGTCTCTGACTGTCTCTGACCAGATTACAACGTGAGTGAGTGAGCATCTTGTTACATGTAAAACATTCGTTATTTAAGATTCGACAAACATTTATAAACACGCGGACGAAATTTCGGAAAACCAAAGAAAAATGGATTCTAAACAATATCGTTAGCTGCTTTTATTGAGGTAACGTTGATCAGTGAAAATAAAACTTTAACCTGCAGAAGTAAAATCATTCAAGAAATTTTGTAAAAAAGAAATCAGAAAGTGAATTGATTTCTGGACAAATCATATACTTATTAAGAATTTTGAATTTTTCGAAAATATCTTACAAACAGCAAAGCCGCGCTTCGTCAAATAAAAGCCTTCACCAGCTCAGAATTATTATAAAAACGAGAAGTGTAGACAGAAAATCATGGAAATAGTTGCATGTCATTTTTTATGTTCATTTTATTGATATTTTTATTCGCGAACGTTTATTTCCATATTGTTTTATTCGATTATTTCATTGATTTTCTCAAGAATCTTGTCGCTTCTGCTTAAGGCGACTCGGAAGACATTCTCTTCTCGTTCTTCTTCCTCTCATATCATTCCTATTCTATGCGTCTTTCTTGCACTACAGTAGGTTCCGAGTACCCTCCAAACGAGTCAAATTCAGTCAAATTTCTGTCACTTGAGCTATGACAAATTTCAGCTGAATGACGAGTATTTTCCTTAGACCATATCTACTGATATCTCCTATATGTGACACGATCTGATTATATTATTAAACAAAGAATTTTAATATCCAAAAAATGTCTTGACCGCTTAAGGAGGGGATCCGAGCGCCACCGGCTTTCGAGCGAGTGCAAGAGAGATGGGTAGAATGGGAACCACGCCAGAGCGAGAGAGAAGCACGAGCCCAACGCTCGGATCCCCTTAACGATGTAAGTTTCCGTCTCAAGCAGTTCTTCCATTCCTGGAATTTTTTTCCTTCTCTACCTACCATTAAAGAGCTTGGGGACCATTTTTTCTTTGACTGACACCCGCTTTTATTTTTCACTAATGATCCGGCAGCCGGATTTTTGGGCCCATGAAATTCTTTTGAAGGCGCCTTCCCAACTCATGGAAATATTAGACAAAACGCTTTTTGAACAAAGGAATATTAGATTTCTTTTTGGTACGGGCATTTTGGTACACCCTGTATATCCTTCAGATTTTAGTGATTGTATTTTCAAAAATTTTCTATTTTTTAAATCATTCATTATTATATCTTTTGTTCATTTTTTCATTACTGGTAAAACATTTTTATGCAGTATCTTTTCATATCTGTGTTCTCAAGATTTATATTTCGTTCATATATTTTTATTTTTATTAAGGCATGAAATATTTAAATTAATTACAATTACCCCCCCCCTTTCCATTTACTTACCTTTTTACTTATTTGTCATGAATTTTTATTTAAACTTCTCATCGAATAGTTTTTCTAGATTTGAATTTCTACCGTTCAAACACCATAGATTTGTTCCAATACCTTTTATTATCCATTTATCTTTTATCAGAATACATTACAGATTTTCATAAAATTCCTTATTTTTGAATAAAAAATCTCTCAGATTTCACTGTCAAACATCACACTTCATTGAAATTCACTTGCTATCAAAATATTCACCCAATATTCAACCTATCTATTTATTCACATTAATGAAGCGATAAGCTCTTTCTGATTGTAAGTGATTTTTTTTCCTACGTTTTCCAAACGAAAGCCCTTACGCCTTAATTTTTATATTGTAAATGTTTATTTTAAAGTAATAAGTATAGAATACTATTTTACACTTGTTGATTTCAAAATTGTCATAATGAAAATTGCAGCATACAATCTCTGCAACCATCGCATGATTCGAAGACCGACACATTCAGATACGAAAAAAAAAACATAAAAATATAATATTGAACGAGCAGTCTCCTATAATTAATAACAAAGAAAAGAACAGTAACGCATAGACATGGAGCGAAAACCTCACAAATGTCAATTTTGCAAAAAACATTTTGTGACTACGAGCATGAAAACAGTGCACGAAAGAATGCATACTGAAGGAAAATTCTTATAGAAGAACCCATGAAAATACTCACTTGGAAAAAAAACCTTATGAATGCACTATTTGCAAAAAAACTTTTGCAAGAAACAATTAAATGAAAACGCATGAAAAAAGGCACACTCTAGAGAAATCGTTCAAGTGTAAATTTTGCGATAAATCTTTCAAAACAGACTATGAAATGAAAACGCATGAAAAAAGGCACACTCTAGAGAAATCGTTCAAGTGTAACTTATGTGAGAAACTTTTCAAATATAAAGGTAATAAAACAATACATGAACGAAGACATACGATGGAAAATGTATTAAAATGTAGGTATTGTGAAAAAACTTTTGTCTATCATATAGCAAGACTTCGCCATGAAGGTGAGCACCCAGGTATTGAACCCTTCAAATGTAGATATTGCACGGAAACTTTTAAATCACCTATTGAAAGAGAATCACATGAACTAGCTCGCATAGGAGATAAGCGATTCAAGTGCCGATATTGCGGGACAATTTTTAATCGTATTGAGAGTCGAAAAACCCATGAACGTAGAAAGCACGCTGGAGAACAACCTGACGTGTGTCAGAAGACAAGGTTTCTGAACGATGAAAAATATTCTTAGGTACACATCCTTCACTGCCATGTTTGCCCATTATTTCTGCTGACAAGCATGCCTTATAATCTACTATTTCTTGTAAAATTCCAGCCATGGATCTTTCCTCAAAAATTTCCGCTGAAGAAAACGTAGTTCACCATCCTTGGATTTTCTATCCTTAGTTTCGAGTTATTATTTTTAAGAACACACCAGGACTGATGATTTACTTGAGTGCCATGGAATTACTATAAAATTTCGTAGTTGATAATAATTTTAAATTAACAAAGTATTGGTAGCTCTGGAGAAAAAATTTTGATAAAATCAGAATCTATGAGTAATCTCGGAAATGTCAAAAATTTCACGAAAATTTGTGTAAACAGCAACGAAGATCTGAATAAATATGTAATATGACATCGTTCCTAAAAATGAGTGCTTTTTTAGTGTTGCTGATTAGCAGGTTTAAGATTTTTACTTCCTTACCTTTTATTTTTGTTTTGATGGGTGTAAGTGTTTTTTCTATTTCAAATTACTTTTTACTGATAAATATGTCCATGTTCATAAAAGCTATTCCGAGAATAGCAATTTTTTTATACAGGGTGTACCAAAATCCCCGTACCAAAAAGAAATCCAATATTTCTTTTTGATTTTCAAGTTGAAAAATCCTTTGCCACTTTTCGCAAAACACAAAATCAAAAAAGATATTTGAGGTAGAAGTATTAACCAATCAGATTTCTCAGATTGCAAACTCGAATATCTTTTTTCATTTTGAGTTTTGTGAAAAGTGGCAAAGGACTTTTCGACTCAGAAAAATATGAATACATTTTCTTAAAAATCTCTCATTTTTAAACAAAAAATCTTTTAGATTTCACTGTCAAACAACACAATCCATTGAAATTCACTTGCCATCAAAATATTCACCCCTTGAAAATTCCCGCGAATCAAAGCAAGTAACATTTCATCTCAGGAAACTCATCAAGTACGCGGACGTTAATTCCCTCATGAAAGAACAAAAGCTTCAGCGGGACAAAAAGAACACGCGAATTCGATAGCTCTTTTCATTTTGTTACTCCCATTATTTCGTTACGCCCGCCAGTGGATCTTTAAATTCGTCCATTATCATCGCTATTAATCATCCGCAAAAAAGCCAATTCAACCGCATGCGTTGTCAAGAAAAATCACGCGAGCTTCGTCACCTCTGTAAATCATTTCATAAATGGCTTTTTATCTCAATTTGACTTAGATATATCATTTCATTTCGAATCGTCTGTCTCTTCAATAGAGCGTAATCACTTGACAAATAACTTCTATCTTCACGACGGTCTAATGCGAAAAATATGACCTTACTTTAGCACACTCGTCAGAAGAAAATCTTGTACTTTTTACTAGAAAATATAGTAATAAAGAATAAAGATGAAATGTAGTAAATTTTTAATGTAAATGTATAGTAAATCTTGTAGAAACTCTTTTACTTAAAGTAATTGATTTGTTTCAAATTTCAGAGATAAATTTCAGTCTTTAAAACCCTCTTTCCTTCAAACCCTTAATATACATCGAACAGATTTCGCAGGTCTCATAAATCGCCGATCACGTTTCTCTCAGACTCATATTTTCAAAGAAACCCTACTTTTGTCTTGCAATTGAGCCAGAAAATTGACTATAAATCACAGCACATCCAATACGAAAAAATAAGGAAGTCTCGATTTCTGGGGTTACATTCACATCACGTAATGTTCGAAGGCAGAAATCAGAGGCTCTTTTTTTCTCATAGTTACTATAAAAATCCCTCGATTTTATCGGCTGACCTAAACGTACCCGCAGGACGAATTCGCACTTTCGGCAAAAAGCTTTTCTCGAGCCTTGCGGTGAAAGATTTTCCACGTCCGCTAATTTCTCCCTTGCGATTGTCTACGTCTCAGCGCTTATTTCTTATGCTTACAGCTAATTTATCCTCGGTGCTCTTACTTCGGTTACGATAAAAGCTTTCGAGGACTTTGCAAGAATGCGAAATTAAACTCGGTAGAGACTTAATAGGGCTCTGAGAACTTGGAGGCATGCGATTTTCTTGTGACTAATTGAAAATGAAGTGGTATAAGAGTCATGAATTCGAAAAAGTTTTTATTTCTTTTTATTCATGGATTATTGGTATTTAGATTTTTGGTTTTTGTTTTTTTAGTGAAATTATAGTCAGTGCTCTAATAATTACAAATTTTCGAATAAATAACAATGAATTATCATAAATCCTGGAAAATTATAAATATATAGCTAATCAATGTGTAAGGAAAGGAAAAAATTACAATAATTTTTAAATGAAAATTAGAATAATTTTTCAATTGATTAAATATATTAAATATAATGTTATAGTAACTAGTTAACAATGAAATGGCATAAGAGTCATGAATTTGAAAAAGTTTTCGTTCTATCTTTTTTATAGATTATTGGTATTTTTGTTTCTTGTTGTTTTTTTAGTGAAATTATTGTTATTGCTCAAATAATTACAAACTCTGAAAAAAAAATTTATAATAAATTTTGGAAAATTATAAATATATAGGTAATAAATGTGTTGGGAAAGGATGAAATCACAATAACTTTTAAACAATAGTACAATAAATTTTCAATAGATTAAATATGATGAATACAAAGTTAAATAAATTAATTGCAAATGAAGTGATATATGAACCATGAATTTAAAAAATTTTTCATTTCGTTTTATTTACAGATTACTGGTATTTTAGGTTTTTGTTGTTGTTTCTTTAGTAGAAATTATTGTCAGTTCTTAATTAATTACAAACTCTGAGATAAATAACAATGAATTATAATAAATCTTGGAAAATTATAAATATAGAGCTAATAAATGAGTTGAGAAACGATGTATTACGATAATTTTTAATAAATATTAGAATTTGTTATTTACAATTATTACAATAATTTTTCGATTGATTAAATATATTGAATACAATGTTGTAGTAACTAATTGAAAATGAAGTAGTATAAGAGTCATGAATTCGAAAAAGTTTTCGTTCCATTTTATAATTATGGATTAGTGGTATTTTATTTTTTTATTGTTGTTTCTTTAGTAAAAATTATTGTTATTACTCAAATAATTACAAACTCTGAAATAAATAACAGTAAATTTAAATAATTCTTGAAAATCTATAAATATTTAGCAAATAAATGTGTTGGGAAAATATAAAATTTATTTTACAAAATTTTCACAATTTTTTATAATTTTTGAGATTTTCTTTTTTGCTCTTGAAGGTTTGGAAAAATGTTTGCAAGAACCAAAGTTTTATTTTATCTTAAAACTTTGTTGCTTACTATCAATACTCAAAAATTATTTTTTAATAAATAAATACATTTGTTCATTTAATGAACTAGTAGAAAATGACTGGAATTAAAAAAAAACTGATTTCTCAATTGATAAAATGTATTGAATTAATCAATGAAAAATTTTCAAAGACGTGAAATTTTTTATGGATAGTTCCTACTTTCAGTGTATTAAAAAAAATTTGTTTAAGTCTTTGGAAATTCTCGAAATTGTATTTATATTCAAAAAAGTCTAAGTCTTTTTGAAGAAGTTTTCAGATTAAACACAAACTAAAAAAAATCAATAACGAATCATGAATTAAACAAAAAGTCTTTAGTCAATATTTTCAGTGATTTTAAAAATAATCTTGCATAATTTTTTACAGACAAAATAAATTTGTTCAACTTTAGTTTTTACTTTTTTCCTTGAAAAAAAAGTAGTTTCTCTCAAGATTGCGTTTTCCTTTTGATCTTTTCTGGAAGATAATCCCCGAGAAATTCACGAATCCATTACTTTTTAAAATGAAAAAATTATTCATGTGTTCTGTTTTTCTTTTACACAGGAAAAAATTTGTATAAAAGTTCTCATTTACATTACTTTTCAAGTGAACGCAAAGAATAATAAAGACGTTGAGCTTTAGGAAAATCTACCTTTGAAAGAACACAGAAAAAAAAACGTTTTTTTAATCAGTCGATGATTATTGTTGTCTGCTAAAAACTATTTATATATATGTTAATTAATTTGTCATCTTCTTGCAATAAACTTTTCGAAATTATCAAAATTTTCAACATAATACCAACTATTTTCACAAAACTCCAAATTTTATAACAATTGTTCGTGATTCTTTTTACATTTAGTTTTTTATATTTCTATTTATTAATTAAGGAACATTATTATACATTTAAAAAAAATGATGATCAACGCCTTACGTAAAATTACTGGAAATTTTTTGAAATTTTACTGAATTTTTAAATGTCAAAGTGCTACTGACAATATTCGGAATTTTAAGTGTTTTATTTAATTATTCTGATACTTAACATTTTAAACAATAAATAAACTATACAGAACTTTCTGAGATTCATAAAAATTATGAGTTATAATAAATAAAAATGAAAAAATATTTTCCACAATTACTGAAAGTGAATATTATAAAGTACTACTTTTTCATAAAAGAACAAAAGTTCTCTTACAAACTTACTCAATTCACCAAAAACATCACATCCATTTTTCTCAAGCAACCTTTGTACATTTTCAAGCATTTACGCAAATATTTAGATTTAGTGTTGCTTTTTTGATAAGAAACTTTATTAAATGGCGTGTCACGGTTTTTCAAGCGATTTTTTATTAGCTGGAATTCGAAATGTTTGGAATGGCCAACATATTGTACTGTCCCTGGCGATGATTTTACGAGCGCCTCAGGGAAGATCAAGCGAGCCGAAGGTGAAGCCGAATGAAGGATATTTATTATTCTGGGTAGGCTTGTACGTATACGTACGGGCGCGTTCCACGCCAAATTGAACCGCAACAAATTTCGCGCATTCAGTGAATTACCAAGTATGTAATTAACATTGAAGTGCGAATTTTCTCAATTTTTTTAAAATTTATAATTAAAAAAAAATTTTATACTTAAATTCAGATGTTTTTTCAATAATTAGTTCAACTAGACAATAACAAAAAAAATACGGAAATGAATATAATTTTTTAAAACTTTATATTATCCTCCAGCATAAAATTTCAGAAATTGAAATAGAAATACATTTTAATTAATTATTATTAACTATGTTCATCAAATTAATGACTTTTTACTTTTATTTTATATTATTTGTTTTACAAATAATGTACACAATTTTTTCAATATTTATAGTATAAATTCATAAGTTTTTTTCTCGGTTCACGTTTTTTCGACGGTTTTGAAAACACCCGATTGGGCGTGCTCGCGACAACAATTTGTCGAAAGATTTATCCCTGCGGTTGGTCTCCCAATTCCGCAACAAGCCGTAGAAAAAGCGGGTCATTCGCGATCGACTGTGAGTTATGGCTTTCATTAAGTGAACAATGAAGACGATTTGTAGAGTGTCGTGTTTGAGTCGCCTGTCACCGATGCACCAGCGTGGTAGCCGCGCGAGTTTCATTGATGTACCGTGATTTAGTGACGGGTGCGAGGGGATTCTTTCTCAGATCAGGTTTCATGACTGCGTGGGCACTCGGCTCAACAATTAAAGAAATGCTCACAGGTGTATTTTCGATTTAACGAGGCTCACTGCGTTGAGAAAATTATTTTCAAAGAAATACATATGAAATTGAGCGAAAAAAAAGGATTTAACAGCAAAAATATGTGCTGTTTCAATACAACTTGACGGAATGAATTTTTTTTGCAGCAGTAGCTTATTTTTTTGTTCAGATATTAAATTTTCTTTTGCCGGAGCTTAAGCATTGTGCAACTTATTACATACATATATTGAAGAAAATGAAAAAAAAAAATAATCTTCAATTTTTTTTACAAGATTATTTACATCATTTGAACTTAATTTTCTCAGAAAAAAATTTTAAAAATGTGCAAGAATGGTAAATTATTTTTAAAGATATATATATCAAATTGCACGGAAAAAAGGATTTAACAGCAAAAAAATGTGCTGTTTCAATACAACTTGACCGAAAGAATTTTTATTGCAGTTGTAGCTTATTTTTTTGTTGGGCGAATAAATTTTTTTTGTGCCGGAGCACAATCATTATGCAATTTATTTCATATATCTATAAAAATGAAAAATATGAATAATTTCTAATTTTTAATACTAGTTTAGTTTCATCATTTTTCATTTTTCTTACATTTTTTAACTGGATTATTTACAATTAATCTAGTAAAAAATTACTAGATTAATTACAATTAGTCTAGTAAAAATATTACTTGATTAATTATAATTAATCTAGTAAAAAAATTACTAGATTAATTACAATTCACCTAGTAAAAAAGTACTAAATTAATTACAATTAACCTAGTAAAAAAATTACTAGATTATTTAGAATTAATCTAGAAAAAAATTACTACATTAATTACAATTAATATAAAAAAAATTACTAGAGTAATTACAATTAATTTAGTAAAAAGTTACTGCATTAATTACAATTAATCTTGTAAAAAAATACTAGATTTATCAAAATAATCTGGTAAAAAATTACTGGATTAATTACAATTAATCTAGTAAAAAATTACTAGAATAATTACAATGTATGTAGTAAAAATATTACTTGATTATTTACAATTGATGTAGTAAAAAAGTTACTAGAATAATGACAATTTACCTAGTAAAAAAGTAGTAGATTAATTACAATTACCCTAGAAAAAAATACTAGATTATTTTCAATTAATCTAGAAAAAAAATTGCTACATTAATTACAATTTATCTAGAAAAAAAACTAGATTAATTACAATTAATTTAGTAAAAAATTACTGCATTAATTATAATTTATCTTGTAAAAAATTACTAGATTAATCAAAATTAATCTGGTAAAAAATTACTAGAATAATTACATTTGATCTAGGAAAAAATTACTAGATTAATTACAATGAATCTAGTAAAAAAATTACTGGATTAATTACTAGAAAAAAATTACTAGATCAATTACCATAAAAAATTGAAAAAATTAAAAAGAAAAAAATTATTAGAATACTTACAATTTTATACAAGATAAATTACATTCAATGTTCTCAGAAAAAAAATTTTTAAATGTTCAAGAATCCTACTTTAATTTAAGGAAGGTTTACGTTTAGATATACAGAAAAAAAGATTTTCTGTATTAGCAAAAAGATGTGCTGTTTTAATAACACAACAAGACAGAATGATTTTTTTTTTTGCAGCAGTAGCTAATTTTTTTTTAGCTAATAAATCTTTTTTATTGCAAAAACATAATCAATTTATAATATATTGCAAACATCAATGAAAATTAAAATGTGAAATTTTTCTCAAGTTCTAAACGTTGAAAAATAATCGAAAAAATAAAAAAATTACTCTGTTATTCCTAGTTTTAGAATTAATTCATAACTATTGATATTTAACAAGTATTATTTAACGTTTCTAATTGTTTTTAATTGTAATCATAGGTTAAAATTAAAAATAATTTTTTGTTCGTTTTCGTTTATTTCATAAACATTTGGAACTTCAGGCACATAAAATAATATCTCTGAAGTTGCAAACGTTTAAAAATAAACAAAAATTTTAAAAAATTGATTCCTAGTAATAGAATTAATTCATAATTATAGATATTTAACGATAATTATTTAACGTTTTCTCATATTTTTTTTATTTTAATCATGGGTAGAAATGAAAAATAATTATTTTTTTCATTTTCGTTCATTTCATAAACGTTTGAAACTTCAAGAACATAAAATAATGTCTCTGAAGTTCTAAACGTTTAAAAACAAACGAAAAAATAACAAAATTGTTTTATCATTCCTAGTAACAGAAATAATTCGTACCTATTGATGTTTAATAAATATTATAATACTTTTCTAATCATTTTCAATTATAACTATGGGTGGAAATAAAAAATCACATGGAAAAAATAATGTGGTTGTCACAACCTCATAAATAGTAACATTTGCCCAAACTATTTTCATGGTGTAGACAACCTCATTTGTAGTTACTGCAACATCATTAAAAGTTACTACAATTTTTGTGAAGCTTGTAGTAAATTTTAATGTGGTTGCATCAACCACAAGTGATGTTGTCTACACCACGAAAATAGTTGGGGCAAATGTTACTTTTAATGAGGTTGTGATAACCATATTGTAACTTAAGGCACATATCTATCGATCAATAGTTACACGCAAAAAACAATATAGTTGCCACAACCTCATTTGTGTTTAGTGCAACAACATCAAAAGTTACTGCAATTTTGGCGAAGCTTGTGGTAACTTTTAACGTGGTTGCACCAACAACAAGTGACGTTGTCTACACCATGAAAATAGTTGGGGCAAATATCACTTTTAATGATGTTGTGACAACCATATTGTTTTTTTCGTGTACCAAAAGTTTTTGGTATTCACCCTCGAATTTTCACTGATATTCTCGATTAATGAATCTACGCCTTAAACGATTATCCCAATGAATAAAAGGCCAATGAATTCAAGGCTCGATAAATCCTCGCCAGACGACGCGAAAACGCGAGAAAGCGCCAATTGTTTTAAACGGCGCTCATGCTTCGCAGCAAGAAACCAAAGCATCGCCAGATGCATGCATATTCATCTTTCTCTCGAGCGAATGACAGCGAATTACTTATTCGCAGCGTCTACGAGTGGAACAAGTTAATTTGTTCCATTGGTTACTTAATTTTCCTGCTCAAGTACCCAAGAATGTCGCGCTTGTCAACAAAACATCAGGCATCGGGCGCGAGTTGCGTGATTTTTTTTCGCAATTAACAAATTCCGATACGCTGAAAGCCGCGGCGAGAAGATTTGTTGCGCGAGTCAAATAGGCTTCCATTTTCCGAGTTCCCGGAATAATTGACGTCAGAATATTACGTAGGATTATTCCCGATTGCGTTTGAAATCCACAGGTATTCCCGAGTTGGAATCTGAGCCAGATTCTCATGTCAGATCTGTCAATAGGGGTTTATTGAGTTTGGATGCTTCATTACGAGCTTGTTCCGTAATGAGTTTCGGATTGTCACGATTCGCTTTTCGTTTCGGTGGTTTTGAAATGTGGCGTTTCGATTGTAAAGAGATTGTTGATGTTGGACACCGCGAAATGAATTGGAAATGGTTATACACTGTCGTTTGACCAACCAAATATTTGGTTTACTTGAATGAAATTTTAGTTCAGGGAAACAATTTTTTTTTTACTTAGAATGTCTCTGAAATTCCAAACGTTTAAAAATAAAAGAAAAATTTAAAAAACAATTCTATCATTCCTAATAATAGAAATAATTCATAATTATTGATATTTAACAAATATTATTTAAAGTTTCTTATTAATTTCAATTTTAATCATAGGTGAAAATTAATAATAAGTTTTTTTTTTCGTTTTCGATTATTTCATAAACGTTCGGAACTTCAGGTACGTGACTTAGACATGAATTTTTTTTACTTGGAGAAAATTTATTTTTGTGAACCTAATTGGTTTTTCAGTGTAATATTCATATTAATATTATAATAATATATGAATATATATATGATCATATTAGATTAAAATGTAAATATTAATTTTAATATTATATTCATTATTTATTTTATGATATATAAATTTATTATAAAAAATTTATGATTAAATAAATAAGTTATATTATATTATCATTATTATTCGTAATATTCAATAATTAGTTTTTCAGTGTAATATTAATATTATATTAATGTGTAAATATTAATATGATTATTATATAAATATAATAATATTAATACTATGTTTTTATTTATTTTATATTATAATAATTTTTTTAATTATTTATATTATAATTATTATTATTATAAAATAATTAATATAATTTTATTATTTATATTCTTAATATTCAATGATTGGTTTTCCAGTGTAATATGCAGAATAGGAATAGTTTAGTACACTGTTTAATTAAAGGCAGTTTGATTTTAATATTCACAAGGTTATTTAACGGAAATAAATTTTTGGATGGGTTTTATTGGAGAATATATTTGATTTGGGATTTTATAATTTTCATTCGTTGACTGTGTAATTGGAAAAAATTTGATTTTTCATTTTTTCTGAATTTTGAAATATTAGAGCTATAAAACTTTTGGAATCCAGAGTCATATATTTTTTTTATTCGGATTTTATGGGATGAAATTGAAATTTTATAATTTTTAAATCACTGAAGTTAGGATTTCTTTTATAAATATTATACATTTCTCGTTATTCTTCGGTATTTTTGAAAACTGTGAAATGTTCTGATTATCAATTTTTATTCAAGTTTTTTAGAATTCGATTCTCTAGAGAAATCAGTTTTAAAAAGTCCCAACATTTCCATGGATTTTTGAGAAAAATTAAATTACACGTATAAAAAATTGTACACAAGTATAAAAAATTGAATATTGTTTACATTATGTGCCTGAAAATCCAAACGTTTATAAAATAAACGAAAATGAAAAAAAATTTATTTTTCATTTCCATCCATCATAAAAATTCAAAATAATGAGAAACGTTAAATAATATTCGTTAAATGTCAATCATTAAAAATGAATTATATAACTAGAAATGATAAAACGATTTTTTTTAATTTTTGAGTATTTTTGGAAGTTTTGAACTTCAAAGTCATCAATGGATTCCAATAGTTTTCATTAGTTTCCTGTAGTTACTAATGATTGCTAACATTTTTTAATGGTTTTTAATTTTTTTTTCTATGAAATATTTCTTTTTTTCAGTTCTTCGTACGAAAACATTATACTGTATAATAAAAAAAATACGCGTATAATTTATACATGTATTTATTTTAGCATTATATACAAAATTAAAAAGGAATGAATAATTGAAAAATAATCTTTTCAAAAAATTAATGATTTCCAATAATGTATAACTTGCGACAACTTCTTCAAAAATTTAACTTTTGACTTGCAATTTGAGGTATTTTATTTTGAATACTATTTTTGTTACGTATATTTAAAAACCAATAATTTTTTGAAAACGCTATAGTTGAAATAATAATTATTTGATAATTTTTTAAATAAAATCGAAATAAAATAATATTTACATACAAAGAACTAAAAAAAAATTTGGTAATGGATTTCCCATGCTTTTTATAAAAATATTTAACTGGTCGACCCGTTACTGAAATACTCTACTGATAGAATTATTATTGACAAATTCAAGTAATTTATTTATCAAAGATATTTCACTGAATTTCTACAAATTTCGATGTGCATTACTGACATACTTATCATTGATCTCTACTACTGTTTGACCTGCTATTGATTCACTATACTGATTGGTTATTTGCTGACGAATTCTACTGTTCAACTCGTCAATATAAGTCCAAAAAGTTTGCATCACTGACAGACTTGTTATTGATTTATACTACTAGTTGACGTATAAATAAACGTTGGATATTAATAAACAATAAGTTTGTACTAACGAAGACGAATTCAAATTCACTTGGATAAGTTTCACTTACGTTCCCTACGCAGCAAAATTACAATAACTTATAGTTTCATTTCCCATTTCAATTACATTTCGAGAACTCTTTCAATTATACACCGTGAATATGAGTTGGAAACGCGAAGAGGGATCAATATCACTCGCAGAAACACGATTTTCCGCGAAGTCAGAACTGATAAGCAGGATCGCAGAAGCCAATAAGCTGCTGTGTTGTGATCTTGGATGTAATACTACACTTTGAGCTAACTGTGCCTTGAACACTGTTTCTGTTTTCGATTCGCTGATATTGAGATAACGCCGCGGGTTGCTTCCAACAAACATTTAATGCGTTCGAGGATGTACATTAGGGTATTATTGTTAATTGCAAATGGGTATTTGATTTCTCCTCTGCCAAATTGTCGAATTTCTTAGAAATATGATTTTTATTAGTATAGTGTTCGAAATCCCAAAATTTCGGGATCAAAAATAGCTAAAATCGCATACTTATTTTTTCTTTATAGTTTAGGTAAAATTGAAAATAGTTTAAAACTTTAATTACTTTCGATTATTTAATGAATGAAAATGTTCTGTAATTCTTCGTTTTTTTACAATTTATTACCTGCAATAATGGAAAATAGTATGATAAAAAAAGAAAGTTACAGATGCAGTTTAACCGAAGTTGATGAAAAATTTTTTAAATCTAAATCACGGTACTACAATATCCTCGTTTCTAGTGATATTTCCTGTCTCGAAAACACGTTCTCGAAAGACTCGTGGATTTGGACATGGATAAAAATCAGATGCGACATGTGACGGAGTCGACTGCATTAATAACGCGCACGAAAATTTCTTTTGATCCGGTGAAAGCGTCTAGGCGTGGGTGTGCGCAAGTGCTGAGAGCTCAATTCATACGTCGCTTGATGTGTAACGCGTCCGAATAGCGTTACACATTGATCATCCGCGTCACCAATTAACGGAGGGTCGGCGGCGGCAAAGACATGCTGAATAGTCACTCCGCGAGCACCGGGATATGCGCAAACACTGACGTGTGCGGCAAGTGTGAAGCGGGACTCCCGACGATGATTTGATTGGGGTATGATTTACGGATCATAGCTCGCCGCGGCAGCACCGGACAATTAGCATCCCGTTTTCATGAATATTTCAGGCTGGAATAATGCGCTACGCGTCGGTTTTCTCCATTTTATTTATTTTTTTTTGCGGGTTCCCTGAGGCTATGGCGTACGAAAAACATTTTGTTTTGGAAAACTTTTTTTTGGAGTAGTTCAAGTGTCTGAATGTTTTAGGACATTTTTAATTTAGAATTATTTTGTTTAATGTGTAACTTTAACTGGAAAATAAGAGTTAGTTAGCGAAATTAATTAAAATGACAAATGAATTATAAAGCCTTTAAATGATCTAATAATTATCAATAATTAATAAAATTTTTGGTAAACTTTGATTTTTCTGTTTTAAAATACGAGAAACATTAAGTGACCAAATCGTTTACGATTTTGAATCTGTTCCTCATTCCCGCCATGTTGGCAACACTGTATTGACTTATACTCAAGTACTCAATATATATCGTGTTCATGTGTTCATGCAAATCACTTCGCGTTGTTTTTATTCCTGCCCCGATTTATTAATCTTAACATTCTGGAATATGAATTTGTACGTTTTTATAAAGTTTAAGTGTCTGAATGTTGAAGGATATTATTAATTTAGGATACTTTTTTATTGTATAACTAACTGGAAAATGAGAGTTTGTTAACAAAGTTTATTGAAATGATAAAGAATTATAAAGCTTTGAAATGATTGAATAATTTGTAGATTCAAGGGAAGAAAAAAAAATTAAAAGGTTCGAAAGACGTAATTCATTATAACAAAATAAAAAATTTTCTATTTATAGAATTTAAAATGCATATATTTCTAAAATATCATGCTTTTGGATTAAAGATTTTATGAGTTTTTCATCAAATTGTATTTTTGTAATTTTTGTAAATTAACAGGTATCAAGTATTTTTTTGAAAGTTTTCAGTGTGTATTTAATTTTGGAGGGTTTTCTCATTAATTCTTTATTTCTATAATTAATTTAAATTTTTTTCTTACAAAAAAAATCAATTCGAAGCTAGGATTATTGCAGTTTTTGAGATAGTAAAATTTAATAATGAGCATTTTTCATTCTTCGAATTTATTGAATATATTTTTGAAAAACTTCAAAACATGACAAATTATAATAACAGATTGATTACAAAATTTGTATCGATAGAACTGAATATATATAGAATTAAAAAAAATCATGTTCTTGGATTGAAGATTTTATAAATTGTTGATTAAATTGTATCTTTGTAGTTTTTGAAATTATTTTTCGAAACGTTATTAGTAGGTATTCATAAAATTTTAAAGGGTTTTCTAGTAAATAAGGTAATTTTTAGTAAAAATTCAAAAAATCTTTTCTATTAAAGAAATTAATCTAAAATTTGGATCATTAAAATTTTTGAGACAGTGAAAATTGAGTACTTTGAATTTTGTTATACCTCAAGATTTCATATAAAAACTTTTTTTATGTTTTCAAAATTTTATTTATTACATTTTTGATAATTTTTACTCATTTTCATTATTCGTCATTATTTTTTTTGTTATTATTACAATTTCATTCAAAACTACAATCAAAAGTACTATATCTCGTAAGTTCGGGAAAATTTTGATGACGTCATTTTTTATAAATTTATTTTATTAAATATACTTTTAAAAACTTCGGAATATGAAAAATCATAATAATAGAGAGATAATAAATTTTCTGCAGATTGAATCAATTTAAAGATGTAACTTTTTGTGAATTTATTGGTTTTCATTATTTCTCAGAATTTTATTAGTATTTATAAAATATAAAAGGATTTTTCAGTTTAATAGTTCATTTGTAGTAATAAAAAAAAGTGTTTATTATTGAAGAAATTTAGTCAAAGCCAGGATTATTGCAATTTTCGTGCCAGTAAAATTGATGATTTTAAATTTTGTTGTACCTTAAGAATACATCTAAAAACTTTTGATATATTTTGTATATTTAAGTTAGTGAATTTTTGGTTTTTTCCCACTTATTTTCATTACTCGATATTTTTTTCTATTATTACAATTTTATTAAAATTGTTATATATTGTGACTCCGTGAAAGTTTTCACGACCGCATTTTTTAGTTTTTTATTTTATTAAAAAAACTGTAAAAAAACATTAAATTATGAAAAACCATAATGATACACATAAAATAAATTTTCTATTGATAGAATCAATTCAAAGATATAAGTTTTTGAAAATAATTATGTTTTTATTATTTTTCGGAACGTTATTAGTATTTACCAAATGTGGAATAGTTTTATAGTTTATTTGTTAATTTGTAGTATTAAAAAATTTCTTTTTCAATAACACAATTAATTCAAAGCGGGGATTATCGCAATTTTGTGACAGTAAAACTGATGATTATAAATTTTGTTATATCTTTAAAATTCATCTAAAGACTTTTTATACATTTTCTATATTTTAGTTAGTAAATTTTCGATAATTTTTAATTATTTTCATTACTTATAATTACTTTTTTTCGTATTAATACAATTTCCTTTCAATTTAAATTTAATAGTACTGTCTCCCGCGAGTTCGGAAAAATTTAAATGACGGAATTTTTTATTTTCTGATTTTATTGAAAATATTCAAAAAAACAACAAAATATAAGACATTATAATTATACAGATATAATACATTTTCTATAAATAGAATTAATTCAAAGATATAATTTTTTGAAAATAATAATGTCTCCATTATTTCTCGGAACGTTATTAGTATTTATCAAATTCGGAAGAGTTTTCTAGTTTATTAGTAAATTTATAATATTAATAAAAAAAATTTCTAATTAAAAAAATAATTTACAGTCAGGATTACTGTAATTTTTGTGATAGTAAAATTAATAGTTTCGAGTTTTGTTATATTTCTATATTTTAGTTGGTAAATTTTCTAAAATCTTCACTTTTATCTATTTCTCGTCATTTTCTATTTTTTATTATTACAATTTAAATCATAATCACATCTAGAAAAACAATTTCACGTTCCTACTCCAGATAGTGTCTCGTGAGAAAAATCCCGAACGCATTAGGAATCACGAGACGCGCCCAAGACACAGAAAACGACGCAAACCGCCCACAGTCGGTTCAATGAAAGATTACGTTCGGGAAAGCGGAAATTTACGAGCCGATAAATTATCTCCCTACGCCTATAGCCGCAGTCCGCGAAATGCTAACGAGGCGTAATATAAGCTCGTCGAGGTGTATCACTCGCCGTTAATGAGAATACTTGCTCAAGCTAAATACGAGTCATTGGCAAATCGCTTCCAATTCATGATTCCGACTCACCGAGAAAGCATCCTTTAATGGACTCGTCTTCACCCGTACGCGCGTGAATTATACCCCCCTTCGATTAGTAATCCTACACCCGAAAGCCTATAATTTCCCGTCGGCTTAATCCTTTCCCAATTTCGACATTCGCGTTTGAACAGCGACCGCTGATCAATGGGATCTTTTCAGAAATTGTAAATAACCAATTTCCATTCATGAATCGACTTATTGGCGGTTTGCCCTGTTTCGGGATTATTTGCTTGAAAAAAAGAAGCTCTTCGTGGATGATTTATTGTGGCTTTTGGAATTTGTTTGCATATGGGCGGGGATGATCGTCAATTTGCATCAAGATAGATGTGGAATGTTTGGATTTTACGGTGATTTGGTGATGGACGATTTCGAATCGATTAAAGATAATCCGTTTTTTTTTGCAGTTTTTGGGAATATAAATAACAGTATTATTCAATTATTTTAGGTTGCACTTTTTAAATTTGAATCAGTCGAATTTTAAGTAATTGAGATGCATCAGTAAAAATGTCACTGACTGAATCTGCTGCAAATAAATTAAAACTTCACAGCCCAATAAACAATCGTTGCTGGAAGAAGAGTGATAGAGTATTTGTTGGAATTTTATATTTCCTTGACATTACCGATTTATTAACTGTATTATAAATAATAAGGTTACTTTTTCTATAATTCATAAACCTACGGTTGCAACTTACGATATAGAATAAAACAATGAATGAAAAAAAAATCAGTTGAAGAACTAAAAAAAAAATAAAAAATTTATTTGAATAAATAATTTATCATCAGGTAAATGAAAAAAAAAATATTATAAAAAAGATATTATTTTTTTTATAAAATGATTTTTTTTTTTTTGACGAATAATGATTTAAATTTCAATGATATTTTATTCTATGAATATTTCTATTAGTTTGTACATATTTAAAATACATATATAATTATCATGTATTAATGTAAAAATTAATAAATTCCTACATTTATAAATTATTATCTATACATTGACTATTCTTTATTTATTTATAAATGAATCAAACCTTCTTGAACTTTTGATTTTTTTTTTCTATTACAGAATCTATCAACTATTGAATGTTTTATTAACTTCATAGTTCATATTCTCAAATAGGGTACCAGGGAGAGTGCTGATTTTTTTCATAGTCAATCTTTGACTTACTTTTATAATGATTGGGCAATAAAAAATGTAATTGCTTAAGGAAATCGCGCAATACGAATTTTTATTTAAACTCCTAGCTTATTCTTCATTTTGTATGAAACATTCTTCATGAACATTCGGTTTCCTCAAATGTGCGGACCTTGGATTTTGCTAATTTTTTGCATAGTCAATCTTTGACTTACTTTTATAATAATTGGGCAATAAAAATCGAGGGATATGAGAAAACTCGCAAAAAACGAATTTTAATTTCGACTACTAGCTAAATCAACTTTCTGGCGAGAACATTCTTCATGAAAATTCGGTTTTCTCAAAGGTGCGGACCTTGGATTTTGCTGATTTTTTGAATAATCAATTTTTGAATTACTTTCATAATAATTGAGCAATAAAAATCGAGGTGGATTAAAAAACTCGCGAAATACGAATTTTTATTTTAACTACTAGCTTGAACAGGGAACATTCTACATGAAAATTCGACTTTCTCAAATGTGCGGACCTTGGATTTTGCTGATTTTTTGCATTTCCAATCATTGACTTACTTTTATAATAATTGAACAATAAAAATCGAGGTGGATTAAGAAACTCGCGAAATACGAATTTTTCTTTCAACTATTACCTTATACCCTATTACAGAGGCAATTTTTTCAAAGAAAATTCAGTTTTATCAAATCCGGGAAAAGGGCGAGTGCTGCTTTTTTGCATCGTTAATCTTCGACTTACTTTAATCATAATTGGGCAATAAAAAATGCGAATCAAAATAAACATTGAAAAAATATCGTTGAAGTAAGATGTCAAAAAATGTTCTAACTATGAATATTTTAAAAGTTAACTTATTTGAACGAAAAGAAATTTATTTTATAGAAAAATTTAACCTTCTGTCAGGTTCAGAAATCTTAAATGTTCAAAAATGATTAAAATTTGTTTTGTGTAAGGAAAAAAAGGAATTTCATTGACAAAACAGAAAATTTTCCAGATTTGATATATTTCCGTATGTTTTTCTAAGATTTTTTAAAAAATATTGAAAAATCAATGGGAATAAACGATAAATTCAGTAATTGAATATGATGTTAAGTAATAAAAAAAAAATTATTGTCTATTCTTTGGTTATTTTTCATTATATTATAAATGAATAAAACCTTCTTGAACTTTTGATTTTTTTTCTATCACTGAACTTATCCCATATTCAATTTTTTATTATCTTAACAATTCCTTTTCTATTATATAAATTTTAAAAATAAAGTCTAATTTTTCAGTTAAAATTAAATAATGAAACAAAAAACGTTAATAAAAAATGTCAGCAAATTTTGTCATTCAAAATGTATAGACACTTCAATAATTTTAAACAATAAAATTTATATTCTAGAAAAATTCAAACCTTTCTCAGGTCAGGAAATACTAAATGTCCAAAAAAGATAAAAATTTGTTTATGTATAAGGACAAAAAGAAATTGAATAATTTCAAACAAAAAATAATAAACAGTTTATCATAAATGAATTTAGTAAATATTTAATTTCTAAATGAATTCCTAATCATCTATTCTTCGATTATTTTTTATTTCGTTCAAAATAATGAAATCATTTTTGAACTTTTAAAGTTTTTTTCTAGCACTGAACTTATGAATTATTCAATTTTTAATTAGCTTCATATTTCGTTTGTTTATTGAATAAATTTCATAAATAAACTCTCATTTTTCAATTAAAATTAAATAATGGAATAAATAACGTAAGTAAAAAATGTCAGAAAATTTCGTCACTATAAATATTTAGACAGTTAAGTGATTAAAAAAGATTAAAATTTATATTCTAGAAAAATTACAACTTTTCTAAAGTCACAGAATGTTTTCTGTTTATGTATAAGGACAAAAAAGAATTAAAGAATTGAAAACCAATAGTAATATACAATTTGATTATGAATGAATTCAGTAAATAAATTATTTGTAAATGAATTATTAATCATCTTTTTTTTATTATTCTTCATTTAGTTATAAATAGAATGAATCTCCTTAAACTCATAATTTTTATCAAAATCATTGAATCTACCAATTATTCAATTATTTGTCAATCTAACTCATTTGGCCTTTTCATTTTCCCTGATGCAGATTTACAGAGTAATGCAATGATTAATCACCTCTAGAAAAGCATGTCTAATTTTCCACTAATTTGACTTTTGCGAACACACTTATTACCACAAAAGACCCCATAAATATCAAAAATAACGAAGAGCTCAAGTAAAATCAAGGCACATGTTCCGGACCAAGAAAAATCTGCACCATAAGTTAAATCACGTGGAATCCCAAATTGCCCCACGTTATTTTCCATAAGGCTGACTCGGCAAAATTCAAATCTGAATTTGCGATGATAAACTTGCCTGTCGCCTCATCCCTCTTTTTTCCAACTGTTTCTCTGCGAAAAGCTTGACGGAAATGTTAATTAACATGTCCGTGATTAAGATACATGCATTTTTCTCGCAATCAATTTATTCGCGGAGCCATGATTTATGCGCGAATTATCGAATGAGCATAATTTATGTTTTCGTCTCTTCACTCGTGATCTAGGTAAAGTATGTTGTTAAACCGGTCGCGATGCGTCGAACGAGTATCTAGAAAAATTATTTCGGGTGCATGTTTGTATGCTTTTTATAAGTTTTCTTGGAATAAATTTTTATATTTTTTGAGTGTTTTAAGATCCCACAAACTATTTGGAACCTACAAATAAAAAAAAAAAAAATTACCTTTTGGGTTCTTTAGTTTATGAATATTTCGAATTTAATTAAAACAGCTTCTGATTTTTATCTCGAGCCAGCAAATATTGATATTGCACAAGAGTATATTATAAGAAATAACCTCGATGAAAATCCAAGATAAACTGCCCGTAATTTATGACTCTCGGAAAGCGCACACAAACTAGCTTCGAAATTGCTTTCATCGTTCCGCGACATTCTAAAAACAACAATCGCGAAATTAACTCGCGTCGTATTATTATTAACTAGGAAAAAAATAAGCGCACCTCTCTTACAGCCTTCATAAATCATAATTGAAATTCATGCTCCCCTTTATTACCCCGTATTCCCCCCCCCCCGGCGCAGGCCAAAAAAACACCAATTTACATGGTGCAGAATATAATGCTCGCATTTCCTTTGAAGTAAGATGTGTTTTTGTGCAGCGAGATTTCATTTTGTTTAATCAAATGCGCGATCGTCCGTGGGTTGAATTTATCAGTTTACGTCGAAAATGAGAGAAGAGGAAATTAATAAAGACGACGATAGAGAGCTGGGTGAGTATTTTAATGAGGACTGTAGTGAATGAATTATAACCACAGGTTAGGGAGGTTTCCGCTGGAAATAATAGTGGAATAGTGGTGTAATTAATGAAAGTCCAAAAACAGAAAAGAAAAAAATGTTGGTATACAATTTTTGAAAAATGTATCAGCTACGAATGTTGGGTATTATAGTGATACTTTTTTACTTTTTTATTTAGAAACTTAGAAATTTATTATAATAACAAATATAATAATATACAATATTATATTATGATATTTGTAATAAAAATAATAATAATAATAATAATAATAATAATAATAATAATAAGGGGAAGCGGGGTAATGACGGCCATCACCATTTTCGGTACTTAAAATTGACGTAGGTCTTAACCGTTTACTGTAACAGAAAGCTTATTCCATAAGCTTGTTTTTAAGTAGATGCTGAAGTGTGTGGATTTATTATAACTTGTAGTTCCAGACCAGTGC
>JAPYZL010087319.1:0-11896 GCA_030522825.1 Platygaster orseoliae
TAGGAGTAGCTTGTGCAAATTAAGATTTGTTTGGTTGAAAAACATTAAAAATTTGACTAAAAAACTGGGTGCCCCTATAAATTTGGGACACACTGTATACTATATGCCAATGACTACAATACGAATATTTTAAATAATACATTACTGTATACAGTAAAATTTACTATATTTTATCTCGATCCCCCATTACTATATTTTTTAGCAAAAAGTACTAGATTTTCCTCTAATTGTATGCTGTTCTCTTAAAAATTTGTAAGATTGAAAATTATTTTAAGGAATATCTTAGGAATTAAATGTAAACTGTTTTTGAAATGTAATTTGTTGTAACACGTGTAATATGAACGAAAAATCCTCAAAATTCATTAAAATCTACTAAAATCCACTTAACTATCAATCAGTGAATTCATTCGTTTTTCAATTTTTATCCACCATCCACCCTCCGCAGAAAGCAATACATTTTTCTTCGAAAACTTCATGGGAATATTAGTCCTGCTACAAGGTGTCAAATTACATCGAAGCATAAGATGAACAATAAAAATTTTCATCTCCAACAAAGCGAATCTATTTGCACTGCACATTCTTGGACCAACACCAAACGGGATATAAGGTGGTACGTTCGGTATGATTTTTTTTTTTTTTTGAGAAATCGATTGGGGTCGAGTTTTTCTGGGTTCTCGAAATACTGAGGATCTCTCATAATAGGTCCAACTGGTATTGCAATCATATTACCAGGCTGTATTGTGTATTCGGGGTAACCAGGAAGAGGTGGAGGTAAAACGAAAGATTTGTTACAAATCCTATTAGTCAGTGTCCTTGGTGGATATAATCTCAAATTCTCGTTGACTATTGCATCCAAATTAGACATTTTGTTGATAACGTCATAAGTTAGGTTTCCTTTGGTTTCTATCCAAGCAGACTCTATTTCTTCTCGCAGTTTTGAGCGGATTTCTGAATTTACAGCCATTTCGTGGATAAAAAAACACATCTGAGTTACTACTGTGTCAAAGCCATCTGATGAAAAAAAAAAATTTGAATTGCACTATGTGTTTCTTGTATTTTCATAGCAATAACCAGTCTTTTCAAGGCTGACTCTTGCATGTAAATGATTGCATTTTTTTTCATGTTCTGGAACAACTGGAAAAAGTATGATACCAAAATAAAAGCCGAAGGCTATGCCAGTCATTTCCTCGAGCGACAACTCTGAAGATGTTCCTCTGGTTTTCATCATGAGGTATAAAGTATTTGGTCTAGAGAAATTCTTTTGATCTCTCATTTGGATGTTGTCCTTGATGAGGTTGGTGAAAAAATTCACCACTTGAGCTGTGAAAAAATGAAATTAATAAAATTTTATTGTCAAAGAGTAATTTTTATTTTCATAAAATATATCTGTGGTGTCCCAGCATAACCGAATAAGTACACTTTGCTATAAGACTCATTATTTACTCAGAATATTATGTGAAATGAGCCTTATGGTAAAATGGACTTATTCGGTTATGCCGGGACACCACAGATATTATGTGTTAAAAAAATTATTGAAGACGAATGAATGGTTATCAAATAAATGACTCACCTTCTAACGATTAATTTTTTTACGTTTATAAATAAAGATTTGACTTCTTTTGAATTGTAAATTATTTCACGAAAGTTTTATTGAAATATTTTTTATTACGATAATCAATTTTTATTACTTTTTTTTCAATAACAAAAATCTCTAATTGTATTATGTATAGAAAACTTGTGTTTCATGATTTATTTGTCGATAATTAAGAATGTATAAGATTTTTATTTTTGACAAAATCTTAATTTCGATTTGTTAAAAAAAAATAAGAATATATCATTCTTATAATTAGAAAAATTTTATTTGATGTACTAACGAAACTTTTATCTAAGAAAATAATTAACTATTTACAAATTTTGAAGAACGTCTATTTTGTTAAATAATATTATTGTAATTTATGACAAAATCTTTCGAATTTCCAAAACCTTAAAACTTCTCGATTGCGCTACTAAACAAGAAACAAAAGGAGGATTTTTAATTATTTTTACGGTATTATAATAATAAAGAAATTTTTCATGAACAAAAAAATAACTTGAAATTGCTATATTTTTTTAAAAATTATTTTTATCTTTATTTCAGATACCAAAAAAAAAATTGAAATCTGACGATAGATATACTTGAATAATTAGATTAATCTTGTCGAAAAAAATTGCACTTTCAAACAATGATATTAAAAATAAAATAATGTAACGAAAAGATGAAATCAAGTTACTATTAAAATATGGTATATGAATTAAAAAATGCGAATTCAAAAAAATATGCGATCGTAATAAATGTTCAAGAGCTTACGAAATTTTTAAATATTTCAATTTACCTAATTAACAGTCAGATTTTTCATTATAGTTTTTTCTCACCTCAGCAATTCCATAAATTATGAATAATTCCACGAATTTATAAGAAAGAAACTAAAATAATTCTGATTTTCAAAGTACAACCTTAACATAAGGAATTTTCAAGGTCAGACATTGAAGAATCATTGAAAAAAATGTTTTCTTAACAATAAATTTTGAAAAAGCAAATGTACAAGAATTGTTGATAAATTACTTTCTGTTTGAAAAATTAGAAAAATATATTACAACCAAGCATGAACAAAAGAGTAAAACGTTGTCTTTTTTTTTAAATAATAAGTTACAACGAAATTCATGGGTATCTAAAACATATTTATGTAAAGTTTACGTTATCTAATTACCTGACTTTTACACTAATTAAAAAAAAAAAAAATGTGCAAAAAATGTTAAGTTGATGCGTAGAATCATTTTACGTAAAATTTTACATAAACTTCGTGTAATTATTGTGTAAAAAGTTTATTCAATTAAAAGTATTTTAAGTGTATTTAAAAGTATTTCATTTATTAGTACATATTTTTAAAAAAAGTATAATCAAAAGTCTTTCCCATTCAAGCAACACCTACTACGATGAAATAAAAATTTTTTCAAAAATAATGTTAAATATTTATAAAGCAAAAAATTAACAGATACTTCAAAAAGTTATGAATTTTCTAGATTTATATCTCTCCTTTTTATCTGACCAAAATTCATCATAATCTCAAACAATTTTACATCAACGAAACCAAAAAAATTTGTTTGCAAATCACCTCCAAACAACTTGATGTTCAACAACCTCATAATCCAAGGAAAATTCATCCAAAGCACAATCTTCACTGAAAGAATACCCTCGAAATTCGTAGATTTCCTCCCAAGGACATAAAACTCGTTTTGCGGATTCTTCATAGAATCGATCTCAATCCCAAATACCATGCTCGCAATCACATCATTCCCATACTTCGACAAAACGTCTTTCATCTCAAACTCCTTCCTCTCATTTTCCACCATTTTCGCTATAGAATCTGTAAAAACCCTCGCATTTTCTGACATGATCTAGAACATCATTTTCATTTTGCTCGATGTAAATGCCGGCGTCAAGGTCGTCCTGATTTTGTGCCACTTTTCACCTTGAAATGCAAAAGATTGTTGCCAAAGAAACTGTCATCCTCAACATCGACAAAACCTTCGTGATTGGTAAACGTGTCAGCGTTTTTGATCGCCACGCTTTTTATCAAGTCAAGGTCACGAAGCATGATAACAGGTCGTCCTAAATTAAAGAGTACCATGTACTTTGCTTCAGGTGATAAGTTGTACATCTCTTCCGCGATTGTTGAGAAGGCTTTCGTGCGAATCACGACGTGCAACAAGTTTCCGAAAATTGGGTGAGGGTCCACAAAGGGTATTCCATGTTCGACGAATTTGGATTTGGTTTTGTAGAAATTGTAAAGGTAGTACACCACGTAACAGAAGACGAGTGTCAAGGTCCAAACGAGGAAACCCATTGTCACTTGTGCGAACTCTGTACGGAGACTGAAGAGACTTGATTAATAGCGAGTCTTTGTTGCTGATGAAAAAAAAGAAAGAGAGGGAGATGGAGAAAGATATGCAGTGCAGTTTGACAAGTTTTTTTTTTCGAACATTAGTTATTTTGGATCGAGAACCTTGTGATAAAAAATTTTTATGTGGAGTGATTGGGGTTAGGGGTTGGGAATTTTTTATCAACTGTTGGTAAGGAAATGGATTTTTAACTAAAAAGGATAATTTTGTTCAAAAAGTTAAAATAAATTGGAGTTTCAAATGATGATGAAGTGGAACATGTATTTTTCGATTTCAGAAAAATTTTAAAGTGTATCTTTTTATATCAACTTTATTCTTCATCTACTGACACGGGTTGCTTATCGGATTAACTTATGCAATCAAGGCGATGCTGAGAAAGTTTTTTGCTACTTTACTCCATCTCAATGTTGGAAAACGAGTTATCTAAAGAGTTTTTTACAAGGGAAACACTTTGAAAATATGATAGTTTAACCTCAATTGACTTCTTTGAGCTGATTTGTAGATTTCAAAGATGGAGTTAGACTTCAAGGTTATTCGGAAATTGATGAGAAATCCTAAGCACTGACGAATTTTCTTAAAATTAAACTAATCTTTTTATAAAAAAATCTGCAAGTAATATGATGAAAAATATATATTATGAAATATATCAGTAGCAACATTACTGAAACCTTTATGTAAGGTAATAAAAAAAGTCATTTTTTATTTTTAACTGAAATGTTTCGATCAAAATATTTACGAAACATTGATAAACGTTTTTAGAGCATGATTTTTGAAATGTGCGTAATTTATTCCTTGTAAAATATTTCAGTGACGAAATCAGAATTAACGATTTTTTTTAGGATTTAAGATTCTGCTTTTGAACATTCTTTTTTCATTTTAAATTGTGTAAATCCAAGAATAAAATTTCTTCTAAGGTTTGCCGAAATTTCACTAATTGATGTTTCAAAAAATTATTGATTGATAAGCAAAAATAGTTATAAGTTAGAAAATGGTCAATCATTTTTGGTAAAATTAAATAAATAACTTTTTTTAATAATTTATACAAAATCACCATATTTCAAACGAGTAGGTACATTAATTTTCATTGAAAAAACACGAGTCTATAATTTGATTAACTTCAATGATCATTATTTACTTAAATTGAATGAATAATGAATTGCTTTAGTAAAATTTTATGAAAGTAGAATAATGATGTAAATATTTATAATTTTTTTTGTTAAATTTTGATAGTACAATTGAAAATTTTTTTTTGCATTTCTTTAGCAAAATTCGAAGCGAAACCTACATTTAAAAAATAATACTGATACAGATACTAAAAAGAAACTGGTAATTTTATTTAAAATTTAGATTTTAGATTCTTGTAACAAGAAAATAACGAAATATCGAAACCGTGACTTTTTTCCCCATAAGCATACCCATTATTTATTGACTAGACACTTTAAAACAATAGTTAAGTATCGAATTTTCAGATTCTTGCAGCTGTTATTAAAAAGAATTTACTAATTTTTGAATATTTTCAATACAGATTTTCGTGACCTGGAAATTAATTGGAATCAAATAATTTTTTTCTTATTAAAACATCCCGTCACACGTAGAAAAAAAATTGTGTGATACTATAATAACAAAGTTTGATCATATCTCTGTATTATCATATTCCATTCATCAAAATTGATCTACGTAATTTATGTAATAGAGATAAAAAATATACCATAGAGTCCAACTTAATCATTTTAATTGATTGTTTATCGGATATTTGAAGTCAAAAAATATTCATCTTAATAAAATAAATACATGTACTAAAAATATTGACTTCAAGTTCACGCCATAAAACCGATCATTTAAATAAATTAATAATAAATATAAACTTATAATGTATTTCGGTTATCAAAGGTGCAAAGATGTAGAAATAAATTTTCAAAAAAAACTGTTCGTCTTAAAACGTTGATCATGCAACGAGTTCAAGAGAAGGCCAGTGAGTTTTCTATTCTCGTAGTTATGTAGGATAATAAATTTCACATTTTAGATGATTTACTAGTTTATTACAGTCATAGATAAATCACACAACTTTCATTTTCATTTATAACATGAATTTTTGAATTTTGTGTAATTTTTTACTATAACGAGCCGATAGTATCATCGCTCGAAGATGGGTACGAATTTTCATATATTGTACCGTTTTGCTGTTTGAATATCGAGCTTGGAATTTTTCTGATTATTGGATCAAACTCTTGAAAGTGCATGTATTTTGGTTATTTCGGCTCCAAAGATGTACAAATAAATTTTCAATGAAAACTTTTCGTCGAAAAACGTTGATCTCGCAATGAGTTCAAGAGAAAGCCGACGAGTTTTCTATTCTCGAAGTTGTTTCTAGTGATAAATCTAACATTTTAGTTGATTTGTTCGTTAATCACAGTAATAAAAAAATAACACAATTTTCATTTTCATTCAAACATGAATATCCGAATTATTTGGAATACTTTACTATATTTTAACGTATTCATATATTTATATATTTTAACGTGAATGAAATAAGTTTTCAATTTCAAATTTACAATATCAAATTCATATTTTCAAGAAAAAAATTCCTCCATACCCTCACGGGCGGTGGACAATACTCGTGCAATAGACAATAGTCATCAATAGTCAGATACAGGTCAGCAAAAGTCAGGTACATGTCAGCTATAAGTCAATGGATGTCGATATAAGTCTATTTTTAAGATGCTATATCACATTTGAAGAAATAAATATCAAATTACCGGTTATGAATCATTTTTGTTATTATTTTTTGAAATATTGGTTCACTATACGACTGAAAAATTTTTTGTTTCTTTAATTTCAGTGAGAAAATTGTTCATTTCGACAATTGTGATATAATTTTTCTAAGATGAAATTATCACTTTCGCTGATAATTATTTTTACAATCAAATCTGCATCTAATATATTATTAAAAGTTTATTTTATTTGTGACTTAGTTGATGTATTCAATTTGAAAATTCAATATTTATTAATATAATTAAAAATAAATTCTATTTAAAACATCTACTGAACTGATTAGAATTGCAAATACAAATTAATTGCGAACGCGGGAAAAATTTTTATTTTCATTTCAATCACTGTTTCAACCCACTGTCGGCAACATAGATATTTCATGCACTCATTGACCGCTGAAAACATACAGCCATGTCAGTAATATATCAGGTCACAATAGTTGACTTCGGCTGACAAATTTCTGACCTGACTATTGTCTGGCAGTGAGTATTGCGTGAGTATTGTCCCCTCCCTCACGAAAAATTACTACTGACCAGTAGTAATTTTGCTAGTAGTAACCAGTAGTAACCCATTAGAAACTATATCTGTATATATGGTTACTACTAGTAAAATTACTACTGGCCAATAGTAGTTTTCCGTAAGGGCTGACCTTGAAGATAAGCATATTCCGAATCGCTGTATTCAAATGGATTTTTATTTGAATTATCGAGAATTCAGAAAAGATCTTTGAATAAAATCAAAATGAAAAAATAAAACTTCTACGAAACTCTAAATGTTCTTTTTCAATCTGTGAATTTCTTCGTTTATCAACTTAAGGGGACCAATACCTACAGACGGCGTTTTTTACGACCCAGATTTACGCGTGGATTAAAAAAAAAGTATTGCTTCCAGAAACATGAAATTCAAAACATTTGTATTTCAAGATATACCCAAAAATACAAAATATATCGTTTGCCGAAATTGAGCCTTCGTGTTGAGATCTAAGCGCTCAAAGTTGATATTAACGTTTTGGAGAGGGTATTTGGCGTGCATTCTACAGCCTGCAGATTTAATTTTACAAAAAAAGTCACAGCGTTTTTTGTTCGCAATTATGTTCTACAAGGATTAACGTCGAGTTTTTTTAATTTTTCAAAGTTTTTACAATAATTATAAAACTTTTCTTTAAAAAATCGTTTTTTTTCTATTTTTTTTTTTCAAGAAAAAAGGACACGAACTATTTTTTTTTACACTTTTGGCTTCGTCACAACCTTAATTCAATTTCGTTGATTGAAATCTACTGAAATTTACTCAATTATCAATCAGTGAATTCATTCGTTTTTCAATTTTTATCCACCATCCTTCCTCCGCAGAAAGAAGCACATTCTTCTTAGAAAACTTTATAGGAATATTAGTTTTGCTACAAGGCGTCAAATTACATCGAAGCAAGAAATGAACAATACAATTTTTCATCTCCAACAAAGCAAATCGCTTCGCAATGCACATTCTTGGACCAACACCAAATGGGATGTAAGGAGGTATGTTCGGTATGATTTTTCTTTTAAGAAATAGATCGGGATCGAATTTTTCTGGTTTCTCAAAATACTGAGGATCTCTCATAATAGATATAATTGGTATCGCGATCAAATCACCAGGCTGTATTGTTTATTCGGGGTAACCAGGAAGAGTTGGTGGTAAAACGAAAGGTCTGTTACAAATCCTATCAATCATTATCCTTGGTGGATATAACCTCAAATTCTCGTTGACTACTGCATCCAAGTACGACATTTTGTTGATGATGTCATAGGCTAGGTTTCCTTTGGTTTCCAACCAAATTGAGTCTATTTCCTCTTGCAATTTCGAGCAGATTTCTGGATTTACAGCTAATTCTTGGGTCAGGAAACATAATTGAGATACGGTTGTGTCGAAGCCACCTGTCAAGACGAAAAAATTTTGTGGATTTTTGTAGCATTTATTTAGCGATGAGAGAATGTTATTAATTTCTGGTTTAATCAATAAAAATGATAGACAAAGTTTTCAGGAAGCTTTGGCTACGTTGAGATTCTATCAAAGTTTATAGAACTTGTATAGTTTTGAATTGAGCTTATACGAGGTCTGTTCAAAAAATACGCGGACTATTTGAATTACGTGGCTCGATTTGGTTTCCGGAGAATCCGCTTATTGTCGTCAGGTTCGTATATATCAGGTGATTAAAACGCTGTTCCCGGTCGCTGATATCTTTATTTGTTGACAAGCTACACGGTTTTCAGTGAAAAGTGTTTTTTTCGTTTGTCGGATTCGCAAAATGGGCAGCCTGAAGGAGCAACGAATTGCTGTGAAATTTTGTGCTAAACTCAGTAAATCTGCAACTGGAACATTTGCTATGCTCAACACGGCTTACAATGATCTTGCAATGAAGCGTACTGCATGTTTCAAGTGGCATGAACGTTTTAAGGGTAGTCAACAGTCGATTGACGACGATGAACTTCCTGGGCGTCTTTCAACGTCAACTGACGACCCATACGTTGACAAAATTAATACCCTGGTGCGCAAGAATCGACGTCTGACCATTAGAGAGCTTGCCAAAGAGTGTGGTATATCAGTTGGGTCTTGTTACGAGATTCTGACCAAAAAATTGAAAAGTGACAACTGGTTTTTCCATCACGACAACGCTCCAGCCCACTCAGCACTCAGAACTTGTGAGTTTTCTGGCCAAACACTCGATCACTGTTCTTCACCACCTCCCCTACTCACCTGACCTTGCTCCTTGTGGTTTTTTCTTATTCCCGAAACTGAAAAAACCCCTCACAGAAAGAAGATTTAAGACGATTTCGGAGATAAAGTCAAATGCGACGAAGGAGCTGAAAGCCATCACAAAAGAAACGTACCAGGACCGTTTCAACAAGCGGAAACACCGTTGGGACAAGTGTGTTGGAGAGGATAGTAATTTGAAGGGGATCCAGACATGTAACTTCCAAATAAAGTACATTTTTTTTATGACCTCAGTCCGGGTATTTTTTGAACAGACCTCGTACACCAAAATTATATTTACTCACCAAAATAAAAACCAAAAGCTGAACCAGCCATTTCCTCGAGAGTCAACTTTGAAGGTGTTCCTCTAGTTTTCATCATGAGGTCTAATGTATCTGGTCTAAAAATGTTTTCTTCATCCCTTGTTTTGATTGTTTCTTTAATGGCATTAGTGAAAAAATTGCTAGTACGACCTGTAAGTAATTGTCATCATTGTGAATAGTATGATCTTATAAATAAATAATATTATGAAATTTATGTCATAAACATATAATGTACAATTCGAATAATTTGCCAGGAATAAAAGATATACATGAAAAACAATTAACTTATAATCATACATTTGGAGGTGGAAATACAAATTGAGAAAATGATCAAAAAATTTATAGTTCAGTAAGGTAATTCTAACACTTGCAAAACCATGAAATCTTTGGCATGAATTTCCATACTTACCTCCAAACAACCTAATATTCAACATCTTCATGAGCCAAGGCACCTTCATAAAAAGCAAAATTTTCACCGAAAGTAGGCCTTCAAAATTCGTAGATTTCTTCCCAAAGACGTAAAACTCATTTTCAGGATTCTTCATGGAATTGATCTCAATCCCAAATATCATGCTCGCAATTACATCACTCCCATACTTCGACAAAATGTTTTTCATCTCGAACTCCTTTCCCTCATTTTCCACCATTGTCACTATAGACTCAGTGAAAACCCTCGCATTTTCCGACATGATCTCGAACATCATCTTCATTTTGCTAGATGTAAATGCCGGCGTCAAGGTCGTCCTGATCCTGTGCCACTTCTCGCTTTTCAAGTACAAAAGGTTGTTGCCAAAAAAATTGTCATCCTTAACATCGAGAAAATCATGATCTGCAAATGATTCCGCATTTTTAATGGCGACGCTTTTGATCAAGTCAAGGTCACGAAACATGATTACAGGTCTCCCAAAAGCGAAGAAAGCAGTGTATTTTGCTTCAGTGTTCAGGTTGTAAATTTCTTCCACGAGCCTGGCGTAGGATTTGGTACGAAATACGAATTCCAACGTATTTCCGAAAATGGGGTAAGGGTTTATAAAAGGTATTCCATGTTCGACGAGTTTTGATTTAGTTTTGTATAAACTGTAAAAGTAATAAATTATGTAGCAGAGGATGAGTGCCAAGTTCAAAACGAGGAAATTCATTGCGACTTGAAAAATCTCTGTTTGAAGACTGAAATGCCTTACACAAAATAGTTAGTGTGTTGGTATCTTTGTTGCTTGTAGAGAGAGAGAGAGAGAGAGAGAGAGAGAGAGAGAGAGAGAGAGAGAGAGAAAATATATAAAGTGCAGTTCAGTGCAGTCTGCTAGTTTTTTAATGAGATTTTTTATTTTGAAGTAAAGTGATGTTTGAAACAGAGATGGGGAAAGATTAAATTTTTCTCATTTCCACATCACTAAAAAATTATAGTTTAAAACATAAAAATTCCTGGAAATATGAATTTTTTACTTTGCTTTTCGGGATACTAATAAAAAAGTGTTGATTACAATAAAATTGAAAAAAAAAACTCTGTTTTGGATTAAAAATGAGTATTCCAAAATAAGTTTTTTTTTAATTCCAGATGGAATTCACTCTGTAGTCGATACTTAAACTTTTATCCCGAAAAAAAGAGTTAAAAATCAAAATTACTTTTTGAATATTTTTTTTGAATATATCAAATATTTATAATGAATTATAAATAAATATATTTCGTTCTAGAAAAATACCCGTGTTCTTAGTAAACTGACAGTTTTTCTTGCATTAAAAGTTTTTCTTCGATTACTGTCGTAATTTGCATGTAAGATTGACTTGAATAATAGATCTGATTATGAAAACTTTTCTTGCAATTTCGTTGCATAAAAGTGTTTCAAAAAGTAGATTAAAATTTTTTTATAGTTATATAAGTAGAAACTTGATAGATTCACACGTGTCACTTTCTGTTTTATAAAAATGGATTCTCATACTGGGATTTATCGTAAATTAATGTTGGCTAACATAACAGGTTGGCTGATAAGTCCCCGGTCTAACAAAGAAAAACACATTTTTTTGTCAAAATTCGTTTTTATCATTCAACATAGTTCCCTTCAAGAGCGATACAACGATTATAACGACCTTCCAATTTTTTGATACCATTTTGGTAGTACTCCTTCGGTTTTGCCTCAAAA
>JAPYZL010087337.1:0-17326 GCA_030522825.1 Platygaster orseoliae
CGTGAAAACATCCGTACCCTTACTATACTGGAGATAAATTATGGGAAACACGGGAGGACTATGAGTAGTAGGAGTCGTTTTTGACCTGCGAGATTTCCCTTTCGGTCTCGAGAGTTTGCTTTGACTCTTTCAATCGCTCGTCCTGTAAAGTTTTCTTTTTGGATAGTAGGTCCCTTTTCTCAGATCGTGTCACATATATAGAATTTTTTGTGAAAGTATGGGAAAATAAATTTGAGAAATAGTTGTAACCCAATGACTAATGAAAAAAAAAACTGTATTTATAAATATACAAAAATGTTAAGTTAAATGAACAAAAAAAAAAAAAAAAAAAAAAGAAAATGTTAAGTTTATTCAATCAGTAATTTTATGAACATTCTGTAAATACGAGTTTCAGAATTATTTATTTCTTCGAATGAGCAACAATAAAAATTATTCAAGTATCTCAATGAGAATTTTTCTGTTTCACTTATTCAAGGAACAACATTATAATGACATCGATAATTTGTTGACTAAAGAATAAAAAAATTGAATTCTTTCTTACAAAAATGAACATAAATATTTAATATCTCTAATTCAAAAATAAAACTTCAAAAATCAAAACATGAAAGTTAACGTTTTTCAAACTTGAAAAGACTGCGAAATTACAAGAATTTAGGTTCGACTCACTGAAAAAATTTAATTTTTTGTTTCACAAACCTATCAATAAATTTTATTTATAATAAGTAGAGCCTAGTTTTAGATTTTCAATATTATAGTTGCAGCTTCTTAATTTCAGTTTCTACAGCGTAATGTGACTTTATCCGACATCTATAAATCGCGTGACCTAGGAGGAACGAGATTTTTAGAATTGGAATAAAAACTTTCACTTCTTGATAAATTCCACTCTATTTTCGTCTTTTGGTTCGTCGAATTTAAAATGGCACGATAATTTATTACAATAGGAAATTGGGAAATAGGAACCAATAATTCATGGAATTCATAAGACCAAAATAGAATCATATGATCATTTAATCTATTTCATCTAAAAGATGAAAACTTATTTCATTTCATTTTATTTTGAATAGGGAAATGTTTGCAGAACCAAAGTAAGTAACTTTTTTATCGTGTATGTGTAAATATTGCTTCTCAATGATTTACAAGATTCAAATATTGGTCGTTATTCCTTGGAATGAAATTTTAAAACGAAAATATTCTTTATTTCCTTAGGAAGATGTTTAACATGTATTTCTAATCCGAAAAAAAGTCGAGTAATTCGGTAGAGCAAATTTCTTCACTAGTCATGTTTGCCTGTGAACTCGACTTTGAAAACATGTTTCTTCAATAGATCGAGAGGTTGCACAAAAGAAAGTAAAATAGAATAACGATTGTCAATAACTTTTTACATGAATTCGTGAGAAGTGCACTCATCTTATTTGTGTTGTTTATTATGTATATTCCATTTTATAAATATTGATAGAAAATAAACGACAAAACCAAACGACGATATAAAATCTTAAAAGTATCACAAATCGACGATATAAATTTTGTTCGAGTTACAACATAATTTATTTCTACCGTACGCTGACAATGGAACACTTGTTTTTTCTTCCGTGAAAACACAGTTTCTTTTTCGTTGTGTACGAAAATTATTTTCGGGATCTCACAATGTTTTTTTAATGAACAGCATTGTGTCACTTGTTTATTTGAAATTAACTCGTCGAATCAGCGAAATTTCAATTTCGCAATCAAGAGAAAAAAAACGCGCTATTGTACCGTGTTCGCCTTGAAATGCGAAATTCTCGAAGATTGACTTATCAACAGTCTCTGTCAACTTTTGTCATAATAAATTCAGCAGAACACATCAATCCCACCTTATCATTTTTATTCTCCGATAGTATTGTTCATGGAATTTAAATCGTATGGCCTTGAATCAAGAATGTTCACGAAAAATCGTTTTATTTTACATTAAGAATTATGGAATTATGGAAATTTTTTCCCCCGAAATATAGAAATATAACTAATTTACTTTGACATGGTAAATTTCAATTTTATATTCAGGATGAAAAAAGTTTATATTTCAATGTGCAAAAAAACACCAAAAAGACAATAATTCTTGAAGAATTTTTAATGAAGTTACACGTATTATTTTTTATACAATAATTTAAATAATTATTATAGTTTTATTTTATAAAAAAGGAAAAATAAAGGATAAGGAATTAATACTGAATTACTGGCTTTTGATTATTTTATTCCAAGGATCAATTGATATTACTGATTCCAAAAGATCAAACATTATAAAATCTTCAAGTCAATATAATTAAAAAAAAAATACACACCTCAACAGTAAACGTTGACTGACCAGTTCAAATTCATAACTGATGATCAAATCAAAGTTTCTACAGTCAATCAAAAACCCATGCAAACTCAAAAGTTGACCCAAAACAGTGTAAATCGACTTTGAACGGTAAAATTCACTCATAAACCGTTAAGTATCGACATTTTTTTTCTCTCAATCTCTGAAAAAACAAGTTTAAATGGGACTAGTTACTCGTCCAGCTCGTCCTCTGAAAAGTAACAGTAATCGACGTTAATTTCCCCGATTCGCCAAAGTTCCAAACGTTTAAGAAATAAATGAAAACGAAGAAAACATTAGTATTCCATTTACACTGAAGTAAAAACATTTTCATTGGAATGTATATATTTTTTCGAAGAATTTGGATTTTTAGTTATTCCCTGATGGGATGAATTGTAGTTTTTTTTAAAGATCGTCTCTTAAGATGTAAGATCGTTGAAAAAAACTACTTCTTTTTTACTTTACGTGAGGAACTATTGTTGTTATTTAATTATTTTCTTTTTTACTTTGATTTCGTAGAAAATTCAAATAAAAAAAATCGCCAGAAAAAATTATTAACATTATTAAGATTAGAAACGATTGATTTACAATTATTCGATAGTATTCAGGTGAATTTTTCATTGAAATAATAATTCAGTAACTAAATTAATTTTAATAATAAAACGGTGGTACTGTAATATTCTTTATTTTTTAATTTGTTTCGAAATTTAAATGATAATCTGAACAGTTTTATTAATTTATAATTTATTATTTTCAATTTGTTGAATCTATACCCACAACTTCTTTTTATGTATTTATTTCTCAGTTTTTTTCATTTTTTTTACGATGCAGAAAATTGGATAAAAAATGTTCATCTACAAATTTATGAACGAGAAACACTGAATTCAAATAATGATAAAACAAATAATTTTTTAAACGAATTTATATGAATACAGTCAATTGAATATTGTGTTACAAAATACGCAAAATTTGTAAAATTCCTGTATCTAATATATCAGAATTCCAAATTTTTCTGATCTTGATATTTTTAATTTCTCAATAATTGTATAACTATAGTTATATTATTTATTTATTATGTTTTTTACTTTTATTTTGTGAAAAATTCAAATAATAAAATCCCCAGAAAAAAATATTAACATTGAAGTCTAGAAACGATTGATTTCCAATTGTTCTATAGTATTAAGGTGAATTTTTCATTGAAATAATAATTCAATAAAAAAATTATTTTAATAATGAAAAGAAGGTACTGTAATATTCTTCAATCTTTAATTTGTTTCAAAATTTTGTTGATAATCCCAACAATTTTATTAATTTATAATTCTTGATTTTCAGTTAGTTGAATCTACATCCTTAACTTCTTTTTATGTATTTATTTCTCAGTTTTTGTCATTTCTTTTAACATGCAGTCAATTGGATGTAAAATTTTGATCTACAAATTTATGAATAAGAAACACTGAATTAAAATAATAAGAAAACGAAACATCATTTTTCAAACGAATTTATAGGAATACAGTCAATTGAATATTGTGTTATAAAATATGCAAAATTTTCAAAATTGCTGTATCTAAAATATCAGAATCTCAAATTTTTCTGATATTGAAATTTTTAATTTATCATTTATTGCATAACTATTGTTACGTTGTTTAGTAATTGTCTTTTTTACTTTGATTTTGTATAAAATTCAAATGATAAAATGGCCAGAAAAAATCATAATCATTGAAGATTAGGAACTATTGATTTCGAATTATTCGATAGTATAAAGGTGAATTTTTCATTGAAATAATAATTCAATAATTAAATGAATTTTAATAATAAAACGAAGCTACTGTAATATTCTTATTTTTAATTTATTCATTAATTTTATCGATAGTCCCAACAATTTTATTAATTTATGATTAATTTTTTTAATTAGTTGAATCTATACCCGTTATTTCTTTTACGTATTTATTTACCAGTTTGTTTATTTCTTTTACCATACTGTAAATTGGATAAAAAGTTTTTATCTACAAACTTATGAATGAGAAACACTGAATTCAAATGATGAAAAAATCAAATCATAATTTCTTAAACAAATTTATGGAAATACAGTGAATTGAGTATTGTGGTATAAAATACGCAAAATTTTCGAAATTCCTGTATCTCAAATATCAGAATCCCAAATTTTTCTGATCTTGAAATTTTTAATTTCTCATTTATCTGATTCCTCATTTTTTGATTATGATTGATTTCATATTCAATTAATTTCGCATTCATTCAAATTTCTCATTCATTGCATAACTATTGTTATGTTATTTAATTATTGTCTTCTTTACTTTGATTTAGTAGAAAATTAAAAAAAAAAGTGCCAGAAAAAATTACTAACATTGAATATTAGAAACAATTGATTTTTAATTAATCGATAGTATCAAGGTGAACTTTTCATTAAAATATTAATTGAACCATAAAATAAATTTTATAAATAAAACAAAGATACAGCGATATATTTTTTTGTGGAATTAACTTCAAAGTTTTATCGATAATTCACATAATTTCAACCCGTTTCCAATTTCAAATCTTCTTAGCGACGATGAATGAAGATGAAAAAAAGGTGAATTCAACCCGGGCTTCAACTTCATTTCACTTGTAAAACAAGTAAAAAACCCTAGTAACTACATATTTTAAAATCAAAATGAAGTTGAAAATACACTAAAAGAAGTTAAAACGAATACGATCTCCCGACTCTGGTCTAAACGTTTGGAACTTGAGGAACATGGAACCTTGCGCGGCGTGATCAATCGCGAAATTCTCGTCGCGTGGACAAAAAAAGGCGGAAAGTCATATTAGAATTGCAGAAACGGCTGAAAAATTGACAGGATCGGGTGGTGTTCCCCGTTTTTGAATTAGCAAGATTTCGCTCGGTAGGAGTCGACCCATAATAAATGATGGGAAGCAGCGATGAAAAGACGAAGAAGCGCGAGGCGCGCGTTTCGTGGTCGCGGTGGTTCCGATGGGGCGGCGCGAAGCTCATAAGTAGGACATAGACACTTGCATCTCGGGTACTTGCTTGTGAACCTACCGACAGATCGGAACAGATCGTAACATCAGTGAGACTCGAAACTTGGTTCGCGTTGTGTGACTTGTGGTACCAGCGGTAGTACCAGTCCTTTTGGATGAGGCCCGGACTATCGAGACTATTACTCCCAGTTAGCGCCCACATCCCGACGCTACCACATATTGCGAGTGACCACGAGCCTCGTGAGTTTTTCCTCATTTTTCGCTTCCTTTACGAAATTCAACATTGGCAAATCTCGTCGCGCGCTCATAATTACACCTTTCGCGGAATAATCGTAATAACGTCTCTCTGCAAGGACGTTTCACGAAATCGGGACAAACCAAAATGTGTAAAATCGATTAGCCGGCGTTTACTTTCCAGTATTATCGTGAGTAAGTGTTTACTTTCCCCAAATTTCACTGCGCCTACATACATTGTCTTATGAAGGATTTCAAGACACTTGGAAAGTTGACAAGGAGAAATTTTTTTTGTTCCGTTCCATCGATTTTTTCTATGGTTTCGCTTTCGAATGTCGTTATGGGATGTTTTTGGGCGGAACGAGTCGATTTACGATTCAAGCGGTAGTCCCTCGCTGCGCTCGGGCGGAATCGGTTGGTCTTTTAGTGCGAGGAGTGTTGGGGAGTGATTGGGGTTTTTGCGAGTGGTTTTTCGCACTTGTCGGAGGAATTGGATTACGGTAATTTTTTTTTATTGGGGAGACAGAATTTTTATTTTTATCGGGGAAATATTTGAATGTTAGAAATACTTAATATGAGTTTCACTTCGAAAAATTAAGTGACTTTCGGATATTTTAAGAAAATCAGAAATGATGTAATTCCATGAATCAAAAAAATTTGGGTTTTGGAAACTGTCGAACTGTTTTTTGATTTTACCAAATAGCCTTACATGAAAATATTTCGTGAACGTATGGGACAAAATTTTTTTTCCTTTGTTTTCTCGTGGAATTTTGAGGTCCACAACTATATGAACATGAAATTTTTTAATTTTTCTGAAAAAAGTCAGTAGCTATAAATTTTCGAACAAGCTACCAAGTTTCGAAATGCTAAAAGTTGTCAGGTATACGTTTTGAAACACTGACATTGAATAACAAGATAAAATTGTGAAAGAATACATGCTTCAAAAATCTGAACACTTCAGCATACAAGAGAACGAGTAAAAAATTTTTTTTTCGATTTCGGTCAAGAATATTGTGTAATTTTTTTATAGAATGTAGGACATTTAGGAAAAATGTCCAAATTTGTGCTATTTTTTAATAATCACTCTGATTTGTCAATCATAACTAAAAAATTTCTTTGCCATTTCACGCTATTTTGGTTCTTAATAATCGAAAAATAATTTTTGTATTGATTTTTCGTAATGTAAAAAAATTATTGTCTCGTCATTTTCATAGAATGTTTATTTTAGTGGACTTTTCATGGAAAAACCAGTGAAAAATTCATGAATTTTTCCAAATTTATCCAATTTTGAGATGGTATTGATTTTTTTCATTTTTTTGTATTTATAGTATTTTTGTTCAATAAGTAAAATTTTAAGTTGAAATAGAATTTTTGAATTCAAAAAAATTTTTAAGGAAGTTTTGATGATTTTATAGTTTTGAAGGATTAAAAAATTAATGTTGTATATTATTGCAAAACATCGAAAAAAAACATGTAAAAATATTTGATTATCGAAGATTTGAAAATTTTTCGGCAATTGAAAATTTTCAAAATAACTAAAAATTTAAGCTGGCTTGAAAAAGTGGTTTCGGAATTAAATTTTTTTAAATGTGAATATAAAGAATATTCAGTTTTTAAGTTAAATCATCTTGGAAATTTAGAATTTTGTCAAAATTTATAGTCTATAAAAACATACATTTTCAGATTCTTGGTAAATTATTTAAAATGCTTTTGTTTTCTAATATTTTTGAGAACTAATGAAGATTTTAAAAAATACATGAGAGTGAAAATATAGTAAATAAAAATCCGAATATTTGCATAAATAATCTACAGTAAGTTTTCGTTTATTCCAACCGCCGCGAAACGTAAACATTCGGTTATTCCAACTCTGGAGGGGCTCCCACCTCTACCGCATGTCTTTGTCAGTAACTCTCATTAGCCTTGACTCGCTTAACTGTGAGCACGTCAGAGCACGCACGACGCACACAAATTCACAAATCCCGCCTGTCATGTGGGATAAGCCGCACAGGGAAAGTGGTGAGAGGTGGAGGGGCATCGTCAGTTGGAATAACCGAGCGGAAACGAGTTGGAATACACGATCGTTGGAATAAGCGAGCGTTGGAATAAACGAAAGTTTACTGTATGTATTTATCTACATTATTTTATAAAAACTTTTTGTGATTATGATTTTTTTGCAATCATCTCAAGTTATCAGAAATTTAAAATTGATAAGAAGAAATAAATAAAAATGCATGAATTTCAGTTTGTGTTCTAAAATAAAATTTTTTTTTCAATTCTCACGAGAGATTGAAAAATATGACAAGTAATCAAGAAAAAAACCAAAAGTTTTTTGTAATAATTATCATAAAAGGAAGTCTGCTAAAATTTATTAATTTTCTATACCACTACATATTAAAAAATGATCGATTATTTATACGATTATGGAAAATATGCATAAATATCCATCGGACAATAATAAATAATCGTAATCAATTATTTTATTTACGTCATTTTATAACAAAGTAACATTTTACGTCAATTTTACGTCAAACGAACATAATCGTTTTTTAACATCTCGATTTTTCAAAATTTAGACGCTCAACCTAATTACTCAGATCCTGAGATGTTTTTTTGAAAACCTCATAAAAATCCTTGAGATTCTTATAAGTTGAGAGATTCTTTCAATTTTCGAAATTGCTTTCGAAATTCCCATTTTTCACGAGATGACCTTATAAAACCCTCATCAAGATTCGGAATATTTATAAGTTTTCTCCGTGTTTTTGAAGGTGACCTTCAAAATGTCCCCATCAATATAGTTCAAAGAAGTTCTCGAAGATTTCAAACCCTACAAAATCTTTGACTACATTAAGATTCGAGTTACATCACTTCCCGATAAACGAGTATTTTCGAGATTTTTTGAGGATCACGCAGAATGTCGAAAGTATTAGATTTTCATTGAAAAATTTCAAATAAATTCACATAAAACTAAATGACTAATTAAATGAAATCAAATTAACGACAACGAACAATATCACTTTGCTGCAAAACAGTTGTTAATAAAAGAAAACAAATTTATATATGAAATTTAAATTATGGACCAAGTCATTTATAAAAAGAAATTTTCTTGATACTTTTTGATTTGTCGATGATCCTGTAAATAATTCATCGTTTGTTATTATTTATATCTGAAAAATTTGTCAATTCCAGTTAACTAATTGCGGTGTATATTTTTTACATAAAGCTGATATTTGTTGTTGTTGTTGTTGTTGTCATGAATGACTTTAGATAAATAATTACATTATTTATATAAATATTCGTATTAATCAGCAACTTTGAAGATTTTTATTATTTATCAAGTCGTTGATTCAAACAGTTACGTTCAAAAATGACAGTTTTTAAAACTTAAAATATCGAATAGAAAACTTTTTTGTACATTTGAGCTAATTGCAGACATTTTATAAAGTCTAAAAATTTATTTAAGACTGTTAATTTACTGTTTGATTAGAAGCTAGTTGAAATTGACTGAAATTTATAGAATTACTGAGTTTTTGGGATTTCGACAGATATAGCAATGAATTTTTTTCATTCTTCGATCATGAAAAATGTAAAAATAATCCTAAATTCTACAACACTCATAAAAATTCATGCATTTTAATGGGTTTCGAATTGAGTATTTTCATAAATAGTAAATTAATCTAATTTCTTGTTAAAACTTCGGTATAAAAGTTATTCAGAAACAATGAAAAATACAAAAGGAACTTGTATTAAAGAAGGATAATTTTGTTGTTGAAAAAAAAAAAAAAAAAAAAAAAATATGGACCGAAACGCATAATCTACTATTTATGATTATTCCATGTCAAGTGATGAACTTCAATTTCTAAATTTAAATTTTGTTTTTATGTACATGCATTCTAAATTTTTAAACAACCGGCATCTTGAAATAGGAATATTTCGATTTTTTAAGAAATGGATAATTATTTACTTATGAATGAAAGTGAAAATTTTTCTGAAGCTTTGATTTTCATAAAAATCAAAGTCTAATCAACTATTTATGATAACCTCACATCAGGTGATAAACTTTAATTTCTGGATTCAAATTTTGTTTTTGGTTGAACACTGAATATGTATTCTAAAATTTGGAAAAATCGTCATCTTGAAAAAGGAATTTTTCGATTTCTTGAAGAACGGAAATTTAATAATCTTGGAATTGAAGTAAAATTTTTCTGAAGCTTTGATTTTCATGAAAATCAAAAAGTTTTAAAAGGAACTCGAGTGTATGTGAAAGTTATTTAAAAATAATGAAAAATATAAAAGGAACTCATAAAAAGTCGAATAACTTTTTTGCTAAAAAAAAGAAAACAATATGTACTGAAACGTATAATCTACTATTTATGATTAATATATCACATTAGGTGATAAACTTTAATTTCTGAATTCAAAAATAATTAATAATCAATTATATATCGTAAATAATATTAAATAAAAATAATAAATAAAACAAAATTTTTCGTTTTTCCGAATATGTAATCTAATGAAATTTGAAATAACCGCTATCTTGAAATAAGAATTTCGATTATTCATGAAATAGAAAATTATTTATTCCAGAATTGAAATAAACTTTAATTTTTGAATTATTTCGTTTTTGGTTGAAAACTGAATAAGTATTCTAAAATTTGAAATAATTGCCATCTTGAAATAGGAATTTTCTATTTTTTGACGAATGGAAAATTAACAATATCAGAATTGAAATAAAATTTTTCTGAAGCTTTAATTTTTGGATTCAAATTTTGTTTTTGGTTGAATACGAAATAAATATACTAAAATTTTAAATAATCACTATCTTTAAACAGGAATTACCCGATTTTTTGAAGAATGGAAAATTATTTATCTTAGAATTGAAATAAAATTGTTCTGAAGCTTTGATTTTCATGAAAATCAAAGTCTAAACTTTAATTTCTTGATTCAAATTTTGTTTTTGGTTAAATACTAAACAAGTATTCTAAAATTTGAAATAACCGCCATCTTGAAACAGGAATTACTCGATTTTTTTGAAGAATGGAAAATTATAAATCCTAGAATTGAAATACAATTTTTCTGAAGCTTTCATTTTTGGATTCAAATTTTCTCCCTATTAACTTGAAACCTCACATAAACCTTATAAAATCCTTATAAAAATCTGAATTCCTTATAAAATTTTCCATTTTTTATAAGGCACCCTCGTAAAATCCTTGAAAAAATTAATATTCCTTATTAGGCTACCTTATAAAATCCTTATAAGGAAAAAATTTTATAAAATTTCGAAATCCTTATAAAATTTTTAATTCCTTATAAAATTTTCATCAACTTATAAGGATTTTATAAGGACACTTTATAACATTCTTAAAATCCTTATGTGGATTTTATAAGGTCACTTTATAAAAAGTCTTTATGAGGATTTTATAAGGATTTTATAAGGTACCAAGTTAGTAGGGGTTTCTGGTTGAATATTAAATAAGTATTCTAAAATTTGAAATAATCGTCATCTTGAAACAGAAATTTTCTATATTTTGAAAAATATAAAATTATAAATCTCGTAATTGAAATAAAATTGTTCTGAAGCTTTAATTTTCATGAACATCAAAGCTTGAGAACAACTCGAGTGCACGTGAAACATGTGTCGTTTATGGTCCAGCGCGGCTGGAGTCAATGGTCCAGCTGGAGGATTGGCAGTGACCTCGAAACCGCGTATGACCTCCTTTTCCGAGCATATTTACCGAGGCCCTGCTCTTGCCGTAGCACGTTTCTTTCACCGGATTCATCATCGAACTCTCTCGTAGATCTGGTACCGTTGCGTACGTGCGCGCTATTACTTTTACTAAATACCTGCCTCGCGGCGCGCAACCAGCGAAATTTACTGCTTTCGAAAAAAAGCCTCCTCCAACCATGAAAAGCTCGCGCAGAAGAGAAAATCTCTCGATTTTTGTATTACGCAATCAATTCCGATTTTTTTTCCTCTTCCGATCGAACGAGTTTCTTTCTCGGGCGCAACGGTACTTGAAATTTCTTTGGGGCTTTTCGAAATGTCCCAGTTTTTCAAACTCGTCCTCGGATTTTTTTCCCCTTGATTTATTGACGAGAGGATTTTCTGGATAGAAATTCCATCAAGTTTTAAAAAATTGTAAACTTGAGATTTGCGTATTTTTATTGACGCAGACAACATTCAAACAATATTGAGGATTGTGAGTTGAAAGCTGTGGGATCGAATGTTTAAAACTTTGGAATCAAAGTCATTCAATGTAAATTTTGAGAATAACAAACACTACAATTACAGTGTTTGACAAATGAATATGATAATTTCGAGGGTAACAATTCAATATGGAAAAAATTGCGAATTTGTACGTGTTGATTTTGAAAAGTTCGATGTTTCGAGATTCGAGTAACTTAACGGAAATTTCAGTGATGAAAACTTTCGAAACCAATTATTTTCGAAGAGAAAGTTTTTTTTGAAGAATACCAATTTGGGAATTCAAAGAATCATTTATATGTAGTCGAAAGCTGGAATAATTTCTTTTTATGAACTTTGAATTTCATTTTCTTATTATCAATTTTGAATGTGAGACTACAAACATGTTTTTCAGAGTTCGACGAATGAAAAATTATACAGAAATTATTATACGTATACAGAAATCACAAAAATGAAAAAAAAAAACTGAAAATTTTCGAAAATCCTTTAAAAGTTCATGAAAATCATAAAAAGTTCCACTAAAATAAAAATTTCGAAAAATTTTCAGTTTTCTGCACATCCTGTACACAAAAACTGAGACGCACATTTCATTTTCTTCTACAGATGATTCACAGATAGTAAATTATTCGCCTGATACGATAATTCAGTAACACTATTTCACATGACGTTTTCACGATATTTCCAAAGAACAATTTCACTTACGTAAAAAAAATACACTAGAAAAAACGATAACACGCTCAAGTGCATGCGATAAAAATTGATGAATGTACTGCGGAACACATTTTCAAACCGTTGAAAGTTTGATATTTACAGTCTGCATAAGTGACTCATCAGTCTACCCAACTCATGTAATTTCTGAAAAATCATTGAAACTCGTTGAGTTTGAAATATTCTCATTGTCACAGTCTTGCATTAATCTTCAAATTTCTTCACGGTCGGATTATTACGCTGAACTACTTTTCTCGGTGCGAGTCATTTTATCCTTTGTGTTATTACGTTACGTCATGGAATCCGCGGTTTCGTGAACGTGGAATAAACAGAAAAAAAGTCGCAATTAGCGAGTGTCATTGTGCAAAGTCATCAATCGGCGGCCCCTCAAAAATATCATCAGGCCCAACGGTATTTCATTAACGCCAGTTTCAAGCGATGCAAATTTATGCGAGATATTTTTAGGAAACATTTAGCTTGACATTTTCGTGAAGGCCAGTGAAATTGTGCTTCAAGTCCAGTGAAACTATACCCGGGAAAGCGGCGTAAAGTGCCCATCTTCTCGATTTCGTTTTTCTCCTCTAATTTTGCATTATGATCAAAACGCGTTTCTTATCCTATTGGAAAGTCGTAAAAGTCATCCCTAATTACTTAAGGTTAATGGCGTATATGCTTTCACGTTATTGATGGTTCCTGGCAAGTTTTTCCAAATGTTTCAGCAGCGTTTTGCAAAAACGCTCATTTTTTGTACATCCTCGTCCTCCTTTTCCTATCCTTTGAGATTCAAATGTCAGACTTTCAAGAACGTTCTTTCACAAAGCTACATTTGCTCGTTTGCGTAATTACAGAATATTAAGTAAGGACCATGGCACCGAATCTCTTTGGAAATTCGGCGACGATATTTCTCGAGGCGTCCCAGCAAGGCGTCAAGCAGGAGAAACCAGCGGATTTGAATATCGTCAAACAGAAGTCCAAGACGAGCCAGACGCCGGTCTATAAATGGCGGATCGTCTGGAGAAATGTCATCGCGTTCCTGTACCTACACATCGGGGCTCTCTATGCGCTCTACCTATTTTTTACTGCAGCCAAATTCTTGACCTTCGTTTGGAGTAAGACATTTTTTATTAGTTTTGTCGAAGTCATTGATGATTTACTACATATTATAGTACTAATGATTTTCCTTAAATCATGAAGTAGTAATGAAAGATCTAGACCATGAATTGTTATAATCTGAAGACAAATATTGTAAATTTTAAGACGTCTTGATAAGGACTCAAAATGAGTCGAAGCGATGACAATTGATATTGATTTACAATAAATTGACTGGGAACATCGAAGAATAGAATATCAATAAATTTTTTATTGGATAAGGAGAAAAGATGTGCTGTTTCGACGCAACTTGACAGAAGGAGTTTTTTTGCAGCAGTAGCTTTTGGAGCAGAATTATAGTAATTATGCTTTGGTTGCAATAAAGATTTGTTGAGGCAACAAAAAATGAGCTTACTACCGAAAAAAATTTGTTCTTAAAGTTGTGTTAAAAATTAGAAAATTGTTGTTTTCAATGTGGTTTTATAGGTTTGAATTCCTCTTGAAATGAAGTTAACATTACTGATTATTTTATGTTAAAAGTAATAAATTATCAAAATAATGATATTTAATAAATTTCAAAATGGCAATGATCAAACTTGAAGTTAATAGAGAACTTTGTCAGGAATCATAAAGATTTGGTATATTTCGTAAAAATAGTAGAAACACGATACATAAAAAATTTTTAAGAGAAAAGATTTTGCCGTTTATTTGAAAATGTTTGAAAATTTGAAACAACATATTATAATTTGCTGTGACATACAGGTTGAATTCGATATTAAATAAATAATCATTTATTTCAAGCATGGAATTTTATTTTGTCATTTATAATTTAAATGCATGTTTTTAGAATATGTAATTGATTTTCGGCATATTTATGCTATTCTTTGTGCATATTTGTACTTATTTTTTCATTGTTTTCTGTGCATATTTTTATCAAATCTAGCAATGATAAAATAGTTTTTCCTTCAAGTTTTTGGTATATGTTTTATCCTCATCAAAAAATTACACAACATATATAAATAATAAAAATTAAATTATTAATAAAAATAATAATTACAAGTCGTAAAAGTAAGTGAAAATTATTAACTCAAAAATTCATCTACTAAAATTTCATCTTAATTTTTGAGGTTAATGAAATTCAGAATTCTTCACTTCAGTAACTTAGAAAAAACAATAATCGTGGCTTCGGAAAAATTTTTCCTCAAACCGAATTGCAATTAAATTTTTTGAATTGCTTCAACCCAGTGAATAACAAAGAAAAATTTTAATTTACGAAAGTAATGAAAATCTACATCAAAATTAATGAAAAAATTAGAAAATAATGAAAATTTGTATCCAAGATACTGTTTTTAGAAAAATCTATTTGAATACATAAAATCTCTGAATTTTCAGTTTTACAACATCGAATTCTAAAAATCAATAGAATAATCCATGAAAATAATTAAAATTCAGAAAAGTATTTAAATAAATTACGAAATTTGATAAGTAACGGAAAAAACGAAAATTTTAATAATAAACGTTAAGCTAGACAAACAAGGAAAATAAAATTTTTTAAATTCTTTTAACTCAGTGAATAATATATCAAAATTAAAATATCCGAAAATACTATAAATAAAAAAATTATGGAATCCTGGAACATTGAATCCAGAGAAATAGTACCAAAAAATAATGTAAAGTTTATAAATATTGGAAAAATACGAAAAATACTTCAAGTACTGGAAATCTTCATTAGAAATACTGTTTTTTGAAGAATATATTTTATTATTTAAAATCTCTGAAACTTTTAATTTTGTAGCCTCAGATTCTAGAAATCTATAGAGCAATCCACAAAAATATCAAAAATCTATAAAAATGCTAGAATATACGAAATTTTATAACTAGGTAACAAAAAAAATGCGAAAATACTACTAGTCTATGAAATAATCGAAATCTGTATCTTATTTTTTTAGAAATCTATAAAATAATTAAATTTTTACAAAAAATCTGAAAATTCTCAAAGTTGTATCAATAATGAAGAAATATGAAAAATCTCAAAATTATCTGAAATTAAAATTCAAAAAAATCTAATCCTCAGTGACTTTAAAAGCATTAAAATTAACATGAATGAAAAATTCTCGAAATTACAAAGAATTGGAATACGTCAAAGATTAAAAATTTCAAATCCTGAGGAAAATACATTTTCTTAAAAAAACCCACCTAGAAAATTTTTTCTGCTTACGCCCCTGTCAAAAAAATTTTAAAAATGCCAAAACTGTTTGAAACTTTCGAATTTAAAGGATATCGAAACAGTCAAAAACTGAAATACTTCAAATCCTTAAATTTTAGATTATTGTAAAATAAAGATTTCATAATTATTTTTGTTTACGGGCAATAAACATTTTCTGTATCAATAATGAACAGAAAAAAAACTGAGAAATAAAATATTCGAATCCAAGAGATTCGATGTGATGTTATAAAAGTGCTTTCACACTAAAGAATAACATTCCTGAACTAACGGAAATGTGAATTGGGAATCCCAAAACGAGAAAAGTAGACAAATACTTGAACGTCAAAGTTGAGTAGTACATAAGTGACTGTTAAATGGATGTTGAGATATAATCCTTGAGTAAATTCTAACTGCAAACATACGAAGTAGTATAGAATAACATGCATCTACATTTATTTTTGGAAAAAATGTCGTTGTACGTAATTTATTTTGTGGTATCGGAATAGCTTTGGTCACCTACTTAAAATAAATTTCAATACAAGGCCTCCAACAGCTTCAAATGAAGTATTTTTACGTATAGATGCAAGCACAAAAAAACTTGTTCGCTGCATATTCATTGCCTAAATTCAAAAAATAAATTATTTGGAAAATGCAAATTTTCTATTGAAAAAATTATAAATGTTCGAGGAAAAGAAGAAATTGATTTTTATTCGAATGATCAGTAAGTTTACATTGATCAAAGATCAAGTTTCATTGAGCTTTAGCAATGAAAAAATGAAATGGAACAATTGAAATGTAATTATTGAAATTAGTTTTTTTAACTTTTTAAAATTTTGGAAAGCGACTTTAAAAAAAATTGATGATTCAGTTTTTAATGAAAGTCTGGAAATAACAACATAGAGAAACGATAAATATGGGATTTTCAAATTATTACAGTGAGAAGAATCGGAAGCATTTAAAAATAAACGGCAAATCCCTACTTTTAATACTAGAAAGTTCAGTAGAAAGTTTTAAAAACAAGCCGTTAAACAAGTTGTTCAATAGAAAGCGAACGCTACTCAAAACTTTGAAAATTTTTTTTTTTTACTACACTATAATCTATAGATTTCGTAAACCATATAAGTATCGAAAACTTTTATGGAACAGTAAAATCTCTGCTTTTAAAATATTCCAAGATATTTAAGAAGTTGATCGATTTACAGTGAATTTTTATAATTTTTTTCGTAGAAATCGAAAGGTTTTCTTCATTTTTTGATTTTTAATTTATGTACAAAGAAATTTAAGAATCAATAAAAATGGCGATTTTCGTTAAGAATAAAATTATCTTCAATCTCATTGTATCATGTGAACTATCAAAATTGAACAAAACTTATCAAACTTCTTGAAAATTGATATATTTTAAATAACATTCTAGATCTTTTTTTTTCAATTCGATTTTACGAGTTTCTTAAAAATGTGGATCAACTTAAGGGGGGAACCTGGTTTAGAGAGTCAAAAAAATCAATTTTTTGAAAATTATCTCATGCGATTAGAAATATATTCAAAAATATGTCTACAAAAT
>JAPYZL010087368.1:0-13803 GCA_030522825.1 Platygaster orseoliae
TTTGGAAAAATGAATAATTGATACTTTCGTACTTAGCGACCCCAAATTAGTCTAGAAAACACTTTTTGTGCAAAGTACATTTTTCATGTAAACTAGTGTAATTAATAATGATCATAAAGATAACTACTCAGAATCAAATATCATACCTGCAATATTAATCAAAAATATGATAATTATCAAGGTCTAGTTACGATCTAATATTTAAAAAGTCTCTCTCTCTCGCACAGATCGCCAATTTTGTTCATATTACATCGTTGACAAATGACAATCGTTGGTGTCGTTGATATACCATATATATCGGGTCATTCTAAATGAAACCGTTGATAAGATAAGTATTTTTTCCTTTTGCTTAATTTTGAGTTCTTTTGTCGTAGGGAATTTTTGAAAATTTGTCCAAAAATGCGATTTCGCGGTGTTGGCGCACGACAATTTTTTTTTAAAATGCGATAACTTTGCGAAAGAATTACTCATCTTCGCAATTTTTTTTCTGTTTTTAGGTGAAAGGTCCTTCTAAAAGAAAAAAAATATGAAACTTGATTTTTTCAACAAAAATTTTTTTATATCATGATTTCCACAAAAAAATCAAAAAATTTGGGCTCAAAAAATTTCGAAATGCATCAGTTTTTTTTCCATTCATATTTTTTTTTAAATAATTATATATATGAACCAAATTATGAATCCGCCTCCAAATGCAGAAATTCGTAGTTTAGGAATTATGATTTTTCAAAGTTATAGTGCTAATTATTCAGTGCTTTTAGGCTTCATTTATGAAAAATGCCATCTTTTCGCCAAAAGCGACACAATCGTTATGAGTTTATTTCTGTTCACAGTTAAAGGTTCATTCTAAAAGAGAAAATAATAAATTGTAATAAATTTTCGGAAATATTTTTTCATGCTCGTCTTTCAAATGTACAAAAAATTGAATGAATTTTAGCCCAAACCCGGGATGAAAAATCAGAGTCTCAAAAAACATAGTCTCGCAAAGTAATCAAAGTCTCTAAAATAATATTCCGGAAGGCACAACGGAATACTTTTGGAGACTTTTAATGACTTTGTAAGACTAAAGTATTCCAAAACAAGACATTTGCCTGGAAGCAAAATTTAAAAGAAGACAATCGGAGACTTTGCGAGACTTTTCAAAAGAGCTTGAAATACTTTCGGAGACTAAAGTCACTTTTGTGAATACTTTCGGAAACTAAAGTCATTTTTTGGAATACTTTGAATACTTTTTGATAGAATTTCGGAGACTTTGATTACTTTGCAAGACTATTTGAGACTCTGATTTTTCATCCCCGTAACATTTGTACATTGCTTCAATTTTTCCTTTCTTTATTACTTTCTTCAATTAACAATATATGTTTCAAAATGTTAAAAACTTATAAATAAAGGTTTCATCATGCTCACGCATTTCAATGAAGTTTTCTTCAATAAATATAACATAAAGGTTTAATAAAGTAATTTAATTAATCATCAAATTATTCGAGATAATGCACTTCCATAGAATAAAAAATTTGAATTTATTTAAAATGAAATTGGGTTCATTCGAAATGAGTCTAAAAAACGTCCAAATATGATGATAATAATCGAAGACGGAAATAAAGAAAGGAAAAATTAAAGCAATGTACAAAAGTTTACGCTAAAATTCACTTAATTTTTTGTATATTTGAAAGACGATCATAAAAAAATATTTTCGAAAATTTATTACAATATATCATTTTATCTTTTAGAATGAACCTTTAACTGTTAACAGAAATAAACTCATATCGATTGTGCCACTTTTGGCGAAAAGATGGCATTTTTCATAAATGAAACCTAAAATTACTGAATAATTAGCACTATAACTTTGAAAAATCATAATTCCTAAACTATGAATTTCTGCATCTGGAGGCGGATTTATAATTTGGTTCATATATATAACTATTTAAGAAAAAAAAATGAAGGAAAAAAAACTGATGCATTTTGAAATTTTTTGAGTCAAAAATTTTTTAATTTTTTTGTGGAAATCACGATATAAAAAAATTTTTGTTGAAAAAACCAAGTTTCATATTTTTTTCTTTTAGAAGGACCTTTCACCTAAAAACAGAAAAAAAAATTTTGAAGATTAGTCATTTTTTTGCAGTTATCATATTTTTAATAGTATATTACGTGACAAGGGGCGAAACCGAGCCACTACAAACGAGCGCGAATTGTCATTTAGAGGGGGCGTAGCCCCCGAAAAATGACATCGCGCGAGTTTTGTTGGCTCGGTTAAGCCCCATGTTACGTACCATATTTTTCACAATAAGAACATCGAAAATACGGCGGCATTCGTGGTGCGCGCAACGTGACAAAAACAGTTGAATGCAGGTAAGCGGGTGCGAAAATACTTTCGCCCCTAGAGTTTGAAATAAGAGGCTTGGAAACTCTAGGGTTCGAAAGTACTTTCGTACCCGCTCGTCTGCATTCGACTGTTTTCGTTACGTTGCTCGGACTACGAAAGCCGCTAATAGCGCGAAATCGAGTTTTTGGACCAATTTTCAAAAATTCCCTACGACGAAAGAACTCAAAATTAAGCAAAAGGAACAAATACGTGTCTCATCAATTTCGGTGTAGAAAATTTGAAAAAAATTACTCAAAAAAAAGTCGACCCGAACTGCCTGGACGATTTCATTTAGAATGACCCTATGTTAAAATTTTACGATTTTGAAGTGGCAGCCATGGTTAGTGGCGCGTCGATGGTGCTTTCGTGGCGAAAAAAATAGTTGGAAATATGCCAAAAATGTGGAAAGTAATGATTATAGTAGGACTTGAACTTATCGCAATGAAGTTTTGTATATACACTCTCAGTTGAGTTTTACAATTCTTTCTCGAGTTTTTTTTTTTTTTTTTTTTTTTTTTTTTTTAACTGAGATTATTGATGATTGCAAGTAACTCGATAAATCGAACTAAACTTTCGAAATCCTTCTTAGGTTAATCAATAATCACAGTTTAGATAACCAGAATTAAAAAAAAAAAAAAAAATCGAGAAAGAATTGTGAATCTCAACTGAGAGTACATATATGTATATATATATATATATATGTACAAAACTTCGTCGCGATCAGTTTAAGTCCTACTATAATAATCATTACTTTCCACATTCTTCACATGTTTCCAACTATTTTTTTTGCCACGAGATCGCCACCGATGCGCCACTAACCATGGCTGCCACTTTAAAAACGTAAAATTTTAACATACATATGGTATATCAATGTCATCAAGGATTGTCATTTGTCAACGATACAATATGAACTACGATGGCGACCTGTACGAGAAAGAGAGAGAGAGAGAGAGATTTCAAATATCAGAACATAACTGAAACATAATAGTGTTTCAATTTTTGAAATTATCGCAGGTATTGGATTTGATTCTGAGTAGTTACCTTTATTATCATGATGATTTATAGAAACAAATATCGCCAAATTTCTTTTCAGCAAGATTATGTCCATTTCATGGTTTTTTGGGTTGCTGAGTTGGAATTCGACATTGTTTTTGTAAAATTCTTTTATTCAACACCACCATGTTACGAGCCAATAACGCTCCCTGAAGAAGGAGCGTTTCGTGGTCCTTTACCGATTGGCGTCAGCTGATGTGCATCATATGTTCCTAACGCTACTCTACTGTCACTTTACGTGACTCTACTGTCACTTAAGTGACAGTAGAGCAGCGCTTGGAACATATGATGTTACATCAGCTGACGCCAAATCTCTAAAGAGCCAGACAACGCTCATTTTTCAGAGGACAGTTACAGCCTCGTAACTGAGTGATGTTGAATAAAATATCGAACATTACTCGTAGTGCAAACAACGAAATTTCGGGAGAATTTCTTGGCAACAGAATTCGATGAACTTGCGGCCTTCAGCCGCAAGATTTTCCGAATCCCGTTACCATGAAATCCTCCCGTAATGTCGTCCATTACACTACTAGTAACGTTATATACTATTCTTTAAACAATCTATTAAAGCAAATTGTTTCAAAATGTTTTTCTACAACATACAAGTCCTTTTTATAGTTTTTTGGGTTGCTGAGTGAGAATTTAACAATGTTATTATGGAAATATTTTGTTTAAGCAAACTAATTTAACAAATTTTTTAACAATTTTTTTCCCAATATATACGTCCACTTCATGGTTTTTTAGGTTGATGAGTTGGAATTTGGCATTGTTCTTGTGAAATTTTTCTGTTCGAACAATTTATTCAAACAAATTAATTACCAACCTTATTTTCACAACAAATATGTCCATTTCATGGTAATTTCGGTTGCTGAGTTAGAATTCGACATCGTTTCTGTAAAATATTATACTTTTGCTTGAACAATTGATTGAAACAAATATATTATCAATTTTTTTCACAACATATCTGTCCATTTCATGGTTTTTGGGTTACTGAGTTAGAATTTGATATTTTTTTTGGAAAATTCTTTTGTGTATACAATCTATATGAACAAGTTCTTGCAAAATTTTTTTTCTACAACATACATGTAATTTTCATAGTTTTTTTTGGTTGCTAATGAAGGATTTAACATCGTTTTTATGTACTCATTTTGTTCAAGCAAATAATTGAAACAAATTTATTAATAATTTTATTTTTACAACATATATGACTATTAAATGGTATTGGGTTGCTAAGTAGGAATTGGACATTGGTTTTGTAAAATTCTCTCGTTCGAACAATTTAATTAAATAAATTTATTAACAATTTTTTTTCACAACATACATGTGGTTTTTTGCGTTGATGAGTAGGGATTTAACATTGTTTTTATAAAGTCATTTCGTTTGAACAATTCGTTCCAACAAATTTATCAACGATTTGATTTACATGACATATATGTTCATTTCATGGTTTTGAAGGTTGCTGAGTAAGGATTCAACATTAATTTTAGAAAATTAATGAGAAAAAAATTTTTCACTAAATTTTCGATTAATTTTCTGGCATCACTGCAAGACGTCCCATGGCCTTCCGTAAGAAATCTCACGTCCATGGGACGTCCGTAAAATCACTTGGATTTCTCATGAGCTTTCTATAGATTTTTTAGGGCTACTGTGGGACCTACCACAGATCTCCCTAGGACGTCCCAGGGACGTCCGTGGGAGTTCATAGAAAACGGACATTAAGGGGGGAATCCCAATTAGCAGCTCGAAAAATCGGGGTATTGTTGGACATCTTTTCGGAGTTAAAAAAATGAACTAATTTTTTGCAAACTTTCATAATTTATTATACATCTCTCGAAGTGTAAAATAAATTTTTCTTTAACATGTACAATAATTATATTCGGATTTATATGTGCTGATGTCCGACATGTCTGAATGCGATATTGCAAAATTGCCCGATTCATAGCTCAAAAAGTATTTTACGAATCAACTTGAAATCTCGCACAAAGATTGCTGATACATGCTTTTAGTCGGTGAATTACTAAAAAATGGAAAAAAAAATGTTGAAACAATTTTTATTTCAACAAATTTCAACGAATTTCAATGTAAAAATCATCTTTTTTTTAAATGGTCGCCATTTTATGAAAAATTGATTGAGATTGATTTTTTTTGGTTCACAGAGTAACTAAGGACCTTACCTTTGAAACGCTTTTTGATGTTTTGGTTTCAAACGTCTGAGTCAAAAGTTACAAGTCGGGTAAATTTCAATTTCGCATTCAAACATGTCGGACATCATCACGTGTAAATCAGAATATAATTATTGTACATGTCAAAGAAAAATTTATCTTACACCGCAAGATATGTATAATAAACTATGAAAGTTTGCAAAAAATCAGTTCATTTTTTCAACTCCAAAAAGATGTCTAAAAATACCCTGATTTTTTGAGCTGCTAATTGGAATCCCCCCCCCCCCCTTAAGGGTGCCTTGGGACGCCTCAGGGACTTCCGCAGGAGATATGCGGAACGTCCACCGAACGACCCGCGGATGAGTCAGGGACGTTTTTGCTGTCCGGGACAACCCTTAATGACTCCCTCGCTTCTCCCTCTCTAATCATTTCACGCTGTTAGTTCACCGAAATTTTGCGAAGGAAAAAAAATTTAATGAATCGACCAAACGGCCGTACATTCGAGTACAATCTCATCAACATTACCATGAATTTTTTGAATCGGCCCAGCATCTCCACCATATTCTTCCGGCAGCATTTTCTGGGGAACGTGTTCATAAAGCGTATTCAAGTTGCTGTGAACGAAAATTCGATCGGCTATTTTTTGTTTGAGGAAAGGTTTGACGAAGTTTATGATTGTGTCGACAAAGGGGCTGACATTGATCACATGGACAGCTTTGAGTTTCACGGGGTAAGCTTCTTGAACGCAGACAAGGAATTTCTTTACGATGGAGGGGGTGAATTTCGCAAAATGAGTGGGAGTTGCCACTGCCGCGTCCAATATGTAGACATCGCCGGCGACGCCAACTAATTCTTCTTTCAGTCGAATATCGCCTATCATAAGTACGAATTTCATAGCTTCAGGTACGTTGGGCGTCGGAAGATTTTTGTCGATTCCTCTCATCAGGATAACTCTTCGACCATTTTCCGTAAGTCCTGGGAGAGGAGGTACTTGTCTAAAAATTCAAAGGAAAACAAAATTTTAGTAACATTGACACATTTAAAAAGGCTCTTTCATCATACAGACGTAAGTAGAAGCAGGGCCGGCCTTAGGTAAGATTGTGGCCGGTGTGAGTATGAAAAAATGCGCCCCTTCATAGATTTTTTTTCAATTATCACTGGTTATTTTTGATGGTCGCCGAAAGATATTGATAATTTTACATTCAGTTTAGAACAATTTTTTATTGTCAATTTACACACTACTTCTCAATATTTAAAACTGTTGCTGAAATCTTTCAGAAAATACATTTTTATTAAGGTACAATGTATAATTATATAGGCTACATAAAGTGAAATTAACTTTGCGTGCTTAGGCCTCTGCGAACTACTGAATGATTTTGGAGGTTAGGTCTAAGTTTAAAAATGCGCAGTGACGTCATGCTTCAGAATACAATAATCACAACATTATGGGCCATTGGCGTAGCTACGATTTAGGGGGCCCTGGTTTGACCAATTGGAAGAGGCCCTCGGAAAAAAAGGTCGTCAAACTTTCAAATTTGATGTCTAAAAAAAAGGTCGTCAAACTTCCAAATTTGATGTCTAAAAAAAAAGGTTGAAACTTTTTTGAATCTGATTTTTTTAAAAAAAAGGAAAACTGTAGAATAAGTATTCTTTTGGGGGCCCCCTGAGTTGCGGGACCCGGGTAAAGCTAACCTGTCAGACCCGTGGTAGCTACGCCACTGACTATGGCCGCTCTCAGTATGTAGTTCGCGCGAAACGGTGTTCATGGAATAATCAGAAAAGCAATTTTAAAAGTATCTAAATTTTAATTTCTCTTCTCATTACTCAGTAAATTTAGTTCATGTTGGAAAAAAATAACAAAAAAAAACAATGATGCAGGGTTTTACTCTGCACTTGCTCCTTTTAAGAATCACAAAAAAAATGAAATGAATAAAAAACAAAAAACAAAAAATATAATAAAATTAATAAAATGAAAATAATGTAGTAAAATAAAATTTCATAAAATTACATAATAAAGTAAACGACGAATATTTAATGATATTCAAAAAATTTGTAACAATGACAAATTTAAATATAACTTTAAGATAAAGATAAACCGATCATGTTAAACGAACAAATCTAACGACATCAACGATATTAGATACCGATTTCGATAGCTGCACTCGTAGCCACATGTCGGATAGTCGCACTTAGAGCCGCAACTCGGAAAGCCGTAACTCGGACATTTTTAAAATTCCTATTTTCGGCTGGGCGCCGCAACTCGATATCAACCACTGATATCGTTCGTTAATAGAAGTTGAAGCAGTATCAGTCAAAGCAAGGAAGAAATCTCTCCAAAATTGAGATTCCGGTGTAGTATCTACATCATCTTGACTTTCGTAATCGAATATTCTTTTTTTTCTTCTTCTACGAGATGACATATCAAAAAATGGGCAACTACCAAGAATTTCAGTAAATTCTTTTGCAGATTCCATGGCGGATTTGAAGCCTTCATTTCTGTAGGTAGACAGAAATTTAGCGCGCCGTTCTATTGATGCTGTGGCAGCAGCGATGTTCATGGCTTGATTTTGCATTCGTTTACTGGCAGCATTGACTTGAAATAAAATGTTGTACCAAACACTCAGTGAGATCAAAAATTGAAATTTTATGATTTCATCAGCGAGACACTTTGCTTCATGTTGAACAGCAGGATTTATTTTATTAGATTCAAAAACATCTACCAACGCTTCATAAACATATTTTGTTCGACATTTAATAGGTTTGACGGTGTCCAGTCTACTTTCCCAACGAGTTGTGCATAGTGGTTTGAGGGTTAGAACTTTTACTCAATTCTTGAGCATATCCCATATATGTGGTGTCGCTGAAAAAAGAATGTAAATACGTTGAAGCACGAAAAAAAGTGTTATACATGTTCTCGATGAGGAGGCAGCATCAGCGATGACTCAATTCAGACAATGGCACCCTCATGGCACAAATGCAGCTCTCAGATTCACTTCAAGGAACCTGGATCGGATACCTTAATTTTTCCCCTTCACGTTAGCGCCATTATCATAACTTTTTCCTCGTAAGTCTTCTATTAGAATATTATTTTCTTCAAGAATTTTAAAAAGAAGATTTGTAAGTCCTTCGCCTGTTGACGCAGAAGCTACTCTGAATCCTATGAAATGCTCTTTGACTTCGACGTTGTTATCATTGATTCGTACGAATTTTGCAAAAGACATTTTTTCAGTATGACTGATATCTGGAGTGCAGTCAAGAATAATGAAATTATATCAAGCTTTTTTTATTTTTCCAAGTATATGTTCCAGAACATTTTTTTCAAAAGATCTATGATTTCATCTTGGATTCATTTGCGACAGTCATTGTCATTAATATCTTTTCTTGATATTTTTCGCAGATGTTCTCGCATGACGTCGTCAAACTTTCCGAATAACTCGACCAAACCCAGAAAATCTCCATTATACTTTTTAAACAGTGTACCCGGATTAAATGCGCTCACTTTTAATGCACTCAAACGGTCCCATATGTTACGTGTGAAGAAAGAGAACGTAATGTCACCAAGTTCACCATGGTTGCATCTTTCTACACGTATGGGGATCGTTTAAGTGTGTAAAAGTGAGCGCATTCAATCCGGACACACTGCGAAGCGAATGTCATTGATCGGTGGTATGAACATTCGTTGAAATGGGATGGCGGCAATTTATAATTTTGGAGGAAAAAAGTTTCAGAACAATAAAGATTCAAAGCTTTTTTTCGGTCTTTTTCTTTTTCGGAATTTCTTAATCCCTACAGATGACTAGTTCGGTGTTTTGAAAATTCGGTGAAATGAGTGCGTCCCAATTTATGAATTAAAAAAATTATTCTTTGACTTAAAATTATATATACTGCATTCTTTACAAGCAAGATAATTGAAATTCCTGGCAACAATAATTTGGCATCGATAGAAATGCAACATTTTTTTTAATGAAAATATTTATGAATCACGTTTACTTATTTTAGTATTATGATTCCAACATTTTCATCGATTTCCATTTCAAAATTCATTTCAGATATAAATTCAACGACAATTTTCTCAAATTGACAAATTTTTCCATTATCACCACGAAAATAAGTATAAAATAAAAATTTATCCTTTATAATTATTCACTGCTTCACGTTATTGTCACTCGGGGTCGTTCGTAATAAAAAAAATTATTATAAAAATTATATCTGTCAATATTTCTTGCTCAGCTTTGTTGTCACTGAGCCTTAATTTCATTTTAGTTATAAATTATTACAGCAGTTTTTTTAAATTGACGAATTTTTCCATTATCATGACGTAGTGAGTATTAAATAGATATTTATTGCTTGAAATTATTCACTGGTTCACATGATTGTCACTTAGGGTTTTTTTTTGTAATAAAATGTATAAGAATAAAATAATTTCTTAAAAATTAAACTTGACTTGTGTACTTCTCAATCGGCTTCGATTATGATAGAAATATAACAAACGATATGAAATTTTCACTCAGAAGGTGATAACTTTTTGGAATTAGTATCAGCTTGTTCTACAATTCGTGAACTTTCTCAAACAGATTTTAGAATGTCCCATCAGATGTTATTTGAATACATTCCAGAATTATTTGCCTTGGCTACTATACTTGTGTCGATAAAAATTGAGAAATTTACAGTTTCTTCATTCTCAATTTTGTGAAATAATAGGTAAACACTTGGTACAGATATCGTTGACGAGTTTTTCGGTAAATTGATGCCGGCAATATCATTCCGGAGAGTTCTCAAAAGAGACAATTTATTTTTGACACTTTTGTTTTGGTCGCCACTGCCGCACCTCCAGCTCACGAGTTGACGCGTATAGAACAGCAGCGCACGTATACGCACACATCCGCAACACATGCTTGAATTTTACACCACTATCTTCATACATATTTTCCAAGAAACGAAGTTACGAAAGATATGGAACAAAACACTTCTAATTTTTATATATTAATTATGAAGACTTCGCGGCTTTTTGAGTCTTCAAACAATGTTCATAAAGGTAATTAATTTTTAATGCCGAAACATTTTAAGCATTCAAATTTGTACAATCGCGGCTTCGTTACAAATGTATTAGGTAAAAATGAATCGGTGTCATCTACTAACGAAAATTTTTCTGTAAGTATTGCTACTGTAGTCGCCCTCACCTCTCGCAGACTACAGCCTGCAATGATTTGGCGACACCATCGCCTGGAAAAGTCACGAATAAATGTAAATGTATTTCAACCTTTCTATATACCAAGCTGAATATTTAGTTATGAGCGAAGAATATCAAGATCAGATTCTTTTTGACAAAGCACTCAGATATTTTGTTAGAAAGACATACTTTCCAATAACGCTTTGGTGTGACGACCAATCAGCTTGTGATTGATCCAAAAAGTGTGGTCATTACAAGCTGAAGACATTCGATTACGAAATAGAAGAGATTTGCAGGGATTTAAGTCATTGAGAGAATTCTGGGAATTGGAAACACATGGCCGAGAGTCATGAGGATTTTATAAAAGTATATGTCGGAAAAGGAACGATTCAATTGCAGAAAATGAATACTAAAGAGAATCTAGATGATATCATGACAAAACCCTTGTCATTCGATCCAGACGCGTATTTGAGTCGTAGGATTTTTAATATTGATTCATATTTTCTGAGGAAGGAACTGACACACTGAGACTAGAAGCGTTTAGAATTTGGATGGTAGATTCTCCAAAGATCCCTGCTTTTTTTTAGTGCCACAGTTATTTTTGAGTATTCCTTGTCATTTTTTATTTTACTTGTTGGCCATGTTTGTTTTTGGGTATTCTTTGTCATTTTGAATTTTTTTATTTATTGGCGGTTTTTTGGACATTTGTGATTTTGAGTCTGCCCGTTGGCAACATTTTTTTTTTGTATGGATCTCGGATCCCAGCGTATTGAAGGAGTGAGTGGTAAGCTTTTGATTCGTATCACCTTAAGTAGAGATTTCATGAAAGCGTCAAGCGTCGAGCGTCAGCATCAAAAAGGGTCACGTGATCGATCACATGACATCGAACATTAAAATAAGCTTGACGCAGCGTCGAGCGGCAAAGTTTGACTGTGTCGAACTTTAACGCCCGAAACTCGTTGACGCAGTAAACATTGGTGACAACCAGCTGATGCTATTTAACTGAATGTATCAGCTGACGCAGCCAAGCGTCAACAACCTACAGCGTCGACGCCTCAAAAAAAAGCTGCGTTTTTTTCGGGCGTGAACGATGAAGAAATTGATCACATGACCCCTCTCGACGCGTGACGCTCGACCTTTAACGCCTCCATGAAATTTCACCTTTACTGCGCGCGTACATGTGCGTCAGCGAGACCGAGATGGGTCCTTTTTGTTGGGCAAGGAGGGCGAGCGCTCGCCCTCGCCACTTTTTTGCATCACATCTCATTCTGAATAAATTACGCTCCACAAACGCAATGTACGTCTTCAGTAAAACAAAATCTAACATTAGTAATAGTGAAAATTTATAATATTTAATAGCATTTCAAGAAATTTCCAAGTTTTTACATGCTTAAAAAAATGTTCTGATACTGTAAAGATTTGATTATAAGATTCCTCGTTATGTTTGAAATTACAAAACCAGCAGATCAATTGAGTTAATATTTAAAAATACTTGAAGTTGAAAAACTTTTCATTGAAAAGTGCGTATTGTATCCTTGGAAACTCAGAAATAGTCTGAAAAATTCCATGACATCTCTTAAAACTCTCAAAACTATGTATAGTGCAAGATTAGGAAATCATATATAAGTGAAAATTTTTCAACGGCATCCCCAAAAATGAAAGTTAACATCATGAGACGATCATGACATTTTTTGATAGTGCCTATGACACAACGATACTCGATAAAATTTTTGGCCAAAAAAATGAAAATTGCAAGAGATATATGCAATTGTTTTTTAATACGACTTTTCACGAAAAATGGTGTATTTTTTGAATAGTTCGATGGAATAAGACGCGGCTTGTTTTGAAATACGTAAAAATTATTAAAAAACAAAACATTATAATCGATGTTACCTGAAAACAAACTTTGTTATAAAACTTAATTTGTTATAAACAAATTGATTTTTTTTTAACTTCTGGAGCTCAGATTTCAGTCGAACAAAAAGAAAAATAATCGCAGTATCCTTCAGATTAAAATTGAGAAATAATGAATTAGTACCTTCTAATATTTTTTGAGTTTTAGACATTTTTAGTTGGCCACGCGCGCGTCGGTGAGGACAAGCTCGCGTGCTGCTACTTTGTAAAATTATGTTTAGAACAAAATCGCACAATGGTTATCATTTCGCTTCAAGAAATGGAGTCTGCATATGAGTTTAACTGTTGGTAAACAATAATTGAAAAAATAATTGTTCTCAATAAATAATTTTATGCCATCATATTATTACACATATTAGTATTGTTTCAAAATGTAAGTATTCGACAAAATGCTGAAAAATGACAAACTTTTATGGTTTTAAGTTATGCGCTTGTCAGAACACTGAATCAATTTTGGCGATTCATTTTTAAGGAGCTACAAGTTGAAAAGAAGCTATAAGCTGATTCAAAAAAGAGATAGCTTAGATGTGTTCGTCACATTAGGAAAATGAAAACACACAGTTCTTGGAAGGATCTTACTCGTCATATATTAAGCTGCTGATGCATTTAATGGTTTAATTTTTTTAAAAATTAAAATTTATTAGTTTAAAATAAAATATGATTGCTTCGAAGTTTGAAGTGAAAATTTTTATTTTCAAATTTCTCTGTGCCATTTTTTCTGTAATAAATATTACGTAGACGTGCACGGTCATTTGCTCTTTTGACCAGTGTTGCGATTGCACTGCGTCTTGGATATCAAAAGAGTAGTTCTCCGAAAAATCCATTGTTACCACAAATTCTCCTTCATTGAGTGTTTTTTTTTTTTTATTCAAATAAACAGCTTGAGTGCTTGCATTGAAATGATTTTTTAGCAAAGTCGGTAAATAAGATTATAATTGCTTAAAAAATGTTTCAACTCAATCGGTTTGACTAAGAAGTTGACATCTGTAAACCAATAATATTTTTGTTTTAGAATTTTTGGTTTGTCTCTGGCTGTTTCAAGCAAAAAAAAAAAAATTATTTCTGAAACTCTAAACATATCAGAAAAATCTTGTCACTTTTATCTATATTCCCTGACAAATTCTTTGCAATTTTTCGTGTGCCAA